>JABGLY010000018.1:0-38525 GCA_013623525.1 Fusarium dimerum
TCTGCCACTCAAACCAAGCCCTCACACTCACACAGCAAACTAATACTCACTATCTTTGATCTGCTTATTCTTGCTCTGACTGTAATCTATTTTTTGTTCCCCCCCCCCCCTACCAACTGTGCCTTTACCTTTCTCGCTTGTCATGTACAGATGCGAATGTTTCTCTAGTTTCCCCCAGGGATCTGCGCATGAAAGCCCACGCCGAGTCGCTGTCCTTTCTGGTCTCCCCCCTCCCCGGCCCCAATCCCTGGGGGTGGGAATCGGAGGGGGGTTCAATTCGGATATCAAAGTATGAAGAGGGATTCTACCGTATCTTTATCTTTATTCCTAGACATGGATTGGATGGCTTGCCAGCTTTGGTGATTCCTCGTCTTGATTATAATACAAGCCGTGTTCCCTCTTCGTCAGTTCCGTCTCTCCTCCACTCGATATCCTCTTCATTCCAACATCCTTTTATCTATCTTAATCTCCTGGTTGTGACATCTTCATTCCAACCTTGAGTAAAAAGGTTTCTCTTACCTGTACACCGCGGCCTGGTTGATAATACTCGTTGCCTTTCCTTGGTCATTAATAAATATACGAGAACAAAGGCCATCCCGCCTCGCCCTATTATCGATCCCTTCTCCCGGTCCACCTTTCTCGACGACAAGAACGCTTTTTCAATCTACAATCAACTCGAAAATCGCCCACTATGTCATACACTCACGTTGGTGCTCCGGTCGTTTTTAACGGCACAGATGAGGCCCTTGGTGGTGATTCTAGTATGTTCCCATCTTCACAACTCAACGCCAACACTGTCACTTGACAACAATCTCATCACGATGAGCACAATTATATAAACAAACCATCAGAAAATAGCAATGAACTAACGATTCTACTTCACAGAGACCGAAAACCTCAACCAATGGTACCAATCCGGTGACCAGGCCTTCATCATTGTGTCGGCCTGTTTAGTCCTCATGATGGTCCCCGGTATCGCGTTCCTTTACTCTGGTCTTGCTCGCAGAAAGTCGGCCCTGTCAATGCTCTGGGTTGTCATGATGTCCTTTTCGGTCATCGTCTTCCAGTGGTATTTCTGGGGCTACTCCCTCGCCTTCTCTCAGACTTCCAACAACCCCTTCATTGGTGACCTCCGTCACTTTGGCCTCATGAAGGTCTGGGGTGCTCCCTCGGTCGGCTCGCCTCTCGTTCCCGCTCTTCTCTACTCTTTCTACCAGATGATGTTCTGCGCCGTCACTGGTGCTCTCACGATCGGAGCCGTTGCTGAGCGTGGCCGCGTAATTCCTTCCATGGTCTTCATCTTCTTCTGGGCGACTCTCGTCTACTGCCCTCTCGCCTACTGGGTCTGGAACGCCAACGGATGGGGTTTCCAGAACGGCGTCCTTGACTATGCCGGTGGTGTTCCCGTCGAGATTGGCTCTGGTATGTCGGCCCTTGCCTACTCCTGGGTCCTGGGCCGCCGCAACGAAAAGATGATGATGAACTTCCGTCCCCACAACATCTCTCTCATCACTCTTGGTACCATCTTCCTCTGGTTTGGCTGGCTCGGCTTCAACGGTGGCTCTGCCTTCGGTGCCAACCTCCGTGCTGTCATGGCCTGCTGGAACTCCTGCCTGACTGCCATGTTCGCCGCCATGACATGGTGCCTTCTTGATTTCCGCCTGGCTCGCAAGTGGTCCATGGTCGGTTGGTGCTCTGGTACTATCTCTGGCCTTGTTGCCGCCACTCCTGCCTCTGGTTTTATTGACCCTTGGGCTTCTATCATTCTTGGTGTTGTCGCTGGCGTTGCTTGCAATTTTGGCACCAAGAGTAAGTCTTGCCATTATTGCATCTTCTTGAACTCGCGCTAATCCTCTTCTCCAGTCAAGTTCCTTATCCGAATTGACGATTCTCTCGATGTCTTCGCTGAGCACGGTATCGGCGGCATTGTCGGTCTCATCTTCAACGCTTTCTTTGCCACCAGCTCTATCATCGGCCTCGACGGTGTCAACACTGGTGCCCAGGGTGGCTTCCTCGACGGCAACTACGTCGTTATCGGCTGGCAGATCGCTGCCATTGTCGCTGCCTCTGCCTACGCCTTCGCCATGTCGGCTGTCATTGCCAAAATTATCGACTTCATCCCTGGTCTCAAGCTTCGTGCTTCTGAGGAGGCTGAGCTTCTCGGTATGGACGATGACCAGCACGGCGAGTTCTCCTACGACTATGTCGAGGTCCGCCGTGACTTCCTTGCCTGGAGCCCCCACCGTGACGAGCCTGCTCAGGATGGCGATGTTCTTGAGCCTACCCACGGTATCCAGGAGCACCAATCCATGATGAACCCTAGCCTCTCCGATGATGCTCGCCGAACACCTTCACTTGAGCAGACTCCTGAGAAGGTTGCTCCTGCCCCTACTGCCTAAACATTCCGCAGGCACTGGCTGATTTGAGCCATTAAAACTATAGACTGTCTTTCTATTTCTTTTTTATTTTGTTTTATACAAACTTGGTATTAAATGGGTCGTTGGGAGTAGCCGGCAAAGGAGTATTGGGAACCAACTATTGTGCGCAAACGTTATCTTTTTTTCGAACCTGTTCTTTTATATAATACCCTCTACGAATGGTAGATTCGTTCTTGGCTCTGCAATAGTATCGACTCAAGTCTCTATCATGACAACAGTACATATGCTTCTGTGACCTATTAACTTTTTAGAAATATGAACAATTATTTCAAACTTGTTTCCCTAGTGTCCCCAATTCTGATTCAGATGCAAGAGGTGTGTTGCCATCGAGCCGACTCTGTAACACGGTGGCGTTTGTCCAAAGATAACTCTTCATTAAATAGAATATTCAATACATAATTTGATACAGTATTCTCCCAGGTTCCTCCCTATTCAATGGTGTATCTCTGTAGCTTAGATCCGTCACGTGTCGACCTTTTGAATTTTACAAGGTTTCTATGCAGCGCACAAGTATCATGAAACAGGCGCACCATCCGTGATTTTACCGTAGGGTAGCTTTTCATAGTCACCGTAGCATGCATAGTCAAAGCGAGCCTTCTCAGGCATCGACTCTTGAATCTCGATGAATTTCTCCAATTCACACCATCCATCTTTGCGATCGCTGTCGCATTCAGGGAAACTCTTACCCAGCGGCAGGGTACGTTGGTTGAGGATGAAGTGGATGTATTTGGTTTCCTTGCCCTCCAAGTAGCCGTCACGCTTTGGCGAAACAGGTTTGGGTGTCTTGATGATTTCGATGTCGAGACGTGCGCCAAAGGGGGTGATGTGTGAAACAACGAATTCATGGTCTCCAGGGTATCGATCAGCAGGGAGCTCTTCTGCAAATTGCCGGAGACCAAAAGCTGTGAGTACTGAGATAATATTGGTATCGTGTGAAAAATCCAAATAGAGGCTTTGATTGAGTGGGAAAGTCTCGGTGCTACTGTCAAGAGTGGTATTGATCTGAGACCCCGAGTAGCCAAGTGTATGGTTCTTGAGGCGGGCAATAACTTCTTGCTGATATCCGATACCGATGGCCCGCTATTGAACTGAGTTAGCCGCCCGGTTATAATCCATGGTTGGGTATAAACTTACACCTGCAGGGCTATGAAAGCCTGCACCGGAAGAGAAGGACAGATCGATCGAATAGCCAAAGTTTCGCCACTCTTCATATGTAAAAAGATCGCAAAAGCTACTGAAACCATACGATACAGTCTCGTAAGGGCACATTGTCTGAGCAGCATAGACATCCTGAGGTGTCCACTCAAAGCCATCTGTCACATTTTGGAACCGAGCCGTTGCTAATGCCTGTCAGTTGCGAGATTGCAGAAATGTTACATACGGCACTGTACCATCTTTGAGGTATGTCTCAATCCATGTGTCGAGAGGAGCCCGATAGTCTGCCTTGGTGTATGCGTTAGGGCAGTTGAGAGCACCGGCAAGTGAGTTGTTGAAGCCCGGTGCCTCAATAATGACCTCGATGGTTGCGTTGTTTGTCCTATTTGGCGTCAGTCCGACAATATTATGGAACGGGAAGCAATCGAGTTACCATTCAAGGCCAAAGAAGCCGGCCATCCAATTTTCAGCAGACTTCAGCATGCGGTCCTGGGTCTATAGGTTAAGCGGTTAGTGTGAATCAAGTACTAAATCTGTAGGGAGACAGACAGTTGTTCGGACGATAATTTTGCTCTCCGGGTTGTAAAGGCTGCCATACATGTAGGCATGAAGGACGCCTGTCAACGTGTTAACCAAATATTATCGTCATCAAGACACGCTCGCTTACCAGACTGGAAGAGCTCCTCACGGCCTCTGGGAACCAGGATGGCATGGCCAAGCTCATACTTCCAATCCATCAAGAAGGCCAGATTTCCCTTTGTGGTGAACTTTCCAGTGTTATTAGCGAGACGCTCACCGAGAGCAGCGACAGCAGAGTCAGGAGTAGGATATCGCGATCCATGTCGCGACAGCATTTGGACCTGCACTATCTCAGCGCCATCGGGGATGGGATACTCGTCAACACCGAAGCCGGGTGAGGGTGAGTAGGGAGATAGAAAGCCCATCATCTTGAAGATGCTTTGATTGCCCTCCTTCATACCCTCGATGGGGATAGAAGTCTGCAAAGGCTCATTAGGAACATAGGTGTTGGTCGGCTCAAAGATGCGAGTCTGGGCCATGAAGGCTGGTTTGCCCGTGGCCGTTGCACCGGCCCATAGCTGTGGTGAAGTCTGGAAATACTGGGGAACGTCGGGCGGCTTGCATGGGCATGAACCGGAACCGGAGCGCGAGAAGGCGTACGGTAGTGAGAGGTAGACGTTACCAGCTAGCAGAATAACAACGAGACCAGAGAGAACGATGATAAGGGTGCGGTAGGGACGGCTATGACCACGAGGCATCACAGGAGGTACCGGAGCAGGTCTCTCGCCTTGCTGATGAACATCCTCCTCGTCCTGATGTACAAGTTGATACCCCGAGGAGTTCCCAGACGTAGGCTTGGCTTGCCGAGCAGCTGATGATGCGGCCATTGTGAGAACAAGTTGAAGTGATGGTGACGCCAATACGCGACAGTGTCAGCAATCACAGAAGCCACGCAGTAACTGGGGCTACCTGAGACCCAAGAACCGAATATACAACGGGTCCCATCCAATGCTCGCTCGGCAGAAGTAGCATGCGTGTAATCACGTATGCACAGGCGCTGGGGGGTGATGGGCAATGAACAAGCAAAAAGAAAAGAAAAGGGAAAAAAAGGTGCAGCGGCTGTAGAGCTGGAAATGCAATTGGTGGAGGCGTAAGCCAGCCAACTGAGTGCGTATATGGTCGTTTGTCTGATTGAGATTAGAGTAAGGATCGTTTCTTTCCTTATTCCTTCACCCTTTCAATTCAGGGGACGTTTGTTGTTGGGACGGATGCACACGTTACGTTATGACATATGAGAGAAGAAGGATCGGGGCAAATCGAAACAAACGCGCTGGACCTGTCATTGTTTCCACTCGAGGGGGAAACGGGGCTTTACCTTGATGGGCCAATGATATTGCTGAGCTAATGCGGACAAATCTTTGAAGCAACTCCTTGCGATCCACCGTATTCCTTCTGAAACTGTATTCAATACTTGGGTTATTTCCGGGAAAGAACTTCCAAGGGAAGACCAATACTCCTCTAATAAATGCGCAACCATGAAACTCTTATGATAGATCATAATTAGCAACTTCTAGAAAAGCCAACACCTAGATGTCAGCACAAAATCGAGTTTTCCAATCATTACTCGAAACAATTGACAGCCACATCGCATCGCAGAATCTTTGTTGGCGTTACACAAGACCTCCACGTCTGCCCCACACTCGAGGGCTCGACGGGAGCTCCTAGATCCGACCCACTTGGCTTCCGATCTTTCCTCCTTCCCAACCTCAACTTCTCACCTTCCTTTGCCTGCACGTCTCGCCTCGCTCGAACCTCACTTCATCTCACCTTACCTCGCATGCCCGTCTGAAGTCCGTACATGCCCATGCCCGCCTTACATGAAACTATCGCCCCACCCCCTACCACCTCTTTTCAAACCCCCCTCATCCTGTTCAGCTTGCAACTTCCTTATCACAACAAGCCACATTCTGCACTTTCCAATTTGCTAGTTTGAAACATGAATGGGACGCCTTTTGTTAACTTTCATATCCTGGAAGCATCTCAGTTAGGGGTGAAAACGTCTATGTGCAATGCCATCGTCAGCTAGGACTGGTTCAGAGGTATGGGGGGTCCGGAGCTGGGACAGGGAAAACAACCAGATCCATTTATGTCAACACGATTGATCTGATCTAATGACGAGTAACATAAAAAGCAAGGTAGTTTTCTAAGACATGCTCATCCAGCTTACCATGGTAGACACATCAAATCCACGAGACACCTCCTCGTTTTACCAGGTCCACTCACACACGTTCTCGATACGGGCATGCACACACCGCTACCAGCAAATACCATCTCACTTACACATCGCCATCATCAGTGCCGATGTATTTCTCCCTACCTTCACCGAGTCCCCAGACCGACGCCGCTGCTTAACGCTAGACTCACCAGTCCGCAGACCTGCCGATGTTGAACAATGGCCGCCGCCACTTAATTTCTCTTCATCTACACACGTCTAAGCCTAGCCACTCACCCTCCTCGGCAGGCGCCAGCTTTTTCAATCTTCCCTCATGACCAATCTCAGTTGCGCCATCAACAAGCTACTGACTTCATTGTCCATATGCTGAGCGGCTGCTGATCCGCAGATGCAAAGCTGGCCAAGCAACTTGTCTATCAGACCAGTTTTAGTTTCCAAGAATTACCAACTTTGTCCAATTTACCCTTGAGTCCATTCACCAGCATCATTCATCAAACTTAGTTCACGGTTATCAATTTTATCTTATTAAGTACACCTTGTTGCGCAACCAGTACCATCAACTTGTTACTTTCCCTCCTAGAACACCATCTCGATCAGGCAAGCATTACTGGTAGAGATTTAGTTATTGATTCGTGTACCTTTTCTGACCTCAACACCGGGAAGAAAGAAACAAGGAAGAGAAAAGAAAAAAGAGAAAGAAAAAGAAAGGAAGAATACATGACTTAAAAGTGCAATGAAAAGAAAGAAAAGAAAAGGATACAATAATGAACCATGCAGTTCGAACTTTTTTCTTCCAAACCCCTAGACGCCAGCTTAGAAGCGCTTTTCGTGAATGCAGTCTAATGATAGTCGGTCGAGTACTCATTCAAGATGTCAAACCCTCACACCTTGTGAACCCGTTGGTGATGCCGCAAGTTGACAGATTTCGATTCATAATCTTCAATTGGCTTGAGATCGAAGAGGGAAGAAACCTTCGGGCATAGGTTCAAGATGCCAAACCTTGGGTCCTTTCTCGCTGAAGGCAGCGGCCCATTCGTGCTCCAACTCGTTGGGCAGCTTCCAACCAAACTCATCATCGCGGAGTCTCATGCGAACAAGATGTCGTTGTTGTCCGGGTATATCTCCATTGACATATCCATCACGGCGGTGCAGGATTGTTAGGTTATTGATAAAATGCATGTCGCCTGCCTTAGTGTCGATCTTGAGCTCAGAGGCCCTTGCGATAGTCTCAACAGCCTCAAGTGCCTCAACCTGGCGAGATGTAATCTTGGGCAGGTTGGCAGGTCGTGGGTGGACATCACTTCCGATGAGTGGTACCCGGCCAAAATTGATCATGACCTTTCCTTCATGATGGAATAAAATTGGCCTGCAATGGAACTTGGGCCTGCCAAAAAAAGTTGGTTAATTGCCAGACATTAGTTATGGAAGTGGACGCTTGATTCACCACTCACATGGAAAAGGGCCAGTCAGACTGAGCAAGTGTGCGAATCAAGTCCGGACGACTAGCTGCAAGCACATTATAGACAGTGTATGATGAGGCAATGATACATTTACCGCCCGAGGCGGCGGTGCTGCGGGTCAGCCAGCTAACGATATCGCCGGCTTCCTCGTTGTGGAAAGTCTGGATCAATGTTAGGATGATGCAAGTGAGCACAGGGATGGACAGGGCTACGACTTACGATGGGCGCAGTAGAATGACGGTGATGCCCTGCCTTGAGTTTGGACGAGTCATCGGCGACAATGTGAACTGATGTTTG
The DNA here is from genome assembly GCA_013623525.1 of Fusarium dimerum. Lineage (NCBI taxonomy): Eukaryota > Fungi > Ascomycota > Sordariomycetes > Hypocreales > Nectriaceae > Fusarium > Fusarium dimerum. Next base: position 8,103 of record JABGLY010000018.1, read on the forward strand.
TTAGTCCAGGTCACAGAGACGCAGAAAGAATGATTAGACAAACCAAGCATGTTGCCCCTCTTGTCTTGTCGACCATGGCGGTTGGCAACATATGACTGAATGCCGAGATGCACGTTCATCAAATCTTCGTCTGAGTATCGGCTAGGATCGATCCCACGAATGACCGCAAAGCCCTTTCCGCTGTGAACGTCTTTGCGAATGGCTCTGAGTACGGGACCCAAAGTAGGGAGAGGGAAGTTGTCGGGTGAGACAAGGTCCCCATCAAGGCCTAGCACTATCGGGGGTTAGTGGATTCTATACATACCAAAGTTGTTGCTGTTGGACCGTTGAGTGAGACACTTACATAGGAACTGGCGGAGGGCTTCCTCGATCTCCTGCAGCTGCAACTCACTGAGCACGTGGACGTATTGAGATTCGTCCATATGCGGGCCACCAGTCCAGCTCATGGGCCCGGGGATCACATCGGGAAATCCGTTCGGGACGCCAGCTGGTGCATTCGCCACGCGAATCGAGCGGCATGAGTTGGTAAGAGTTGGTTCGACAACCTGGGCTGGGCCGATGATGCCACCAGTCATGAGTGAAGCCATTGTGACGAGGGGTTGAACGTTGAAGTTTTGTTTACAGGGCTCTCAAGAACGATGGGTCAGTATACCAGTACAGCAACAACAAGATAGACCTGAACGAGCAGGAACACAAAGAGTACTCACCGTATAAAACAACGCGTTGAAAGTTGGTTCTTTGCAAGGATCGTCTCCAAAAAGAGAAAGCGAAGGAATAGTTCAAGAAGACAGATGCTGAGAAGCATACGTCAGGTACTGAGAGTTAATGTTTAAGGATGAAGAGAAAAACGAACGAGAATCGAGAAGGGATTGAGAACGATACTCTTTTTATCGTCTTTTTGCACCCGTAAACTCTATTTTTTTCGAGAAGGCTCGTCTGTATGAGCAAGTAGTTGAAGTAGGGAAAGAACGAGTACAGAAGAATCATTAAGCTCTCATGATTATGCAGAAGTGGGAAGGTCAGAGCCAGTTGTTGAAGGAAGGAATGAATGAATGGGATACAAGTCAAGAACCTGGGACGGATGGGTTGATGAATGAACGATGGAGGAGGAAAGAGTCATCATATAAAGGGCCAAGTGTAATGATATATTGCTTCTGAGATACATGTGCGGTATACACAATGGGCATAGGTAGACTAGGCGTCTCAAGGACAAAGATCGCCAAGGTCCAGTCTCATTTCTGTTCCTCCTGTTAGCCACTCCCGTCACTGAAATGATCGTTATCCAGAAAAATTTGTCGTGCTGGTCAACGAGTCTGAGATTTACGGATGGGAAAACACCTAACGGAGGGGTGGAGGAGGTTGGCCATGTACAGGGAAGCCTTTCTCACGGTTAGCCACTTATAAGCGTGCTTGAGAGAAGAGATGAGATGGGGGACGACAGGGTGAGTTGCGGGAGTCCTTGGGTAACCTAGGAAGTTTCTACTGCAAGTTGCAGAACGGAAAGCAAAAGCAGCTAGCCACTGCTGCACAGGTGAGAGATTGGATGTTGACGGGGGGAGCGTACGATGAAGAGACAAGATGGCTTGACAGTGGGATCCCTTGGGAGGAAAGAGATCGGGAAAAGAAAAGAAAGTCTAGATGAAGGCGTGACTACATGTTACAAGAACCTGGAATACAAGTACAAGGGGTGGGAAAAGAAAACAAAAGAACTGAAGGTAAGGCGGGAGGAGAAGGGAGAGAAAAAGAAAGGAAAGCAACACCAACTAAAAATGGCGAGAAACTCCAACGCTGTGAAGAAGCAATAAAGACCCTCCCAAAAGAGAGCACTAGACTAGGTCTCTTAGTGCGATTCAGCCAAGCCAAGGAACTCTGTTTTTTTTCTTCTTCCGCAATGAATCACTCAAAGCTTAACTTGGTTACCTACCTGGTCTACTTGTTTGAAGCAATTTCCAGAAAGAAGACATCTCGAGAACGATGTTGTCTGCAATCCACATCAATGTCGAAATCAGAGTCAGCCGCTGCATCTGATACTTGTCGATAAGAAAGCGGGTATCATGAACAAACAGTCACTGGTAGGCCGTTATCTCAGACCTTGGAGGCCGACACTGCCGATCGCGAAACGACATCTCCCACGTTGCGCAATTCCCCTGGAAACGGGTATAGCTTCCGGTTACAAGCATGTCCGGTAGTAACCATTGCAGCCGGCCGATGGGTCATCGGTAACGCTGAAACAGCCAAGGCTGGTGTCGTATTTGGACGACCAGATGAGCACCGATCTGGCTTCAATATCGATATGGCTATGTAACTTTAATATTGATGGGGTTAAACGCAACGCCCAATAATCCCTGGCATATCGAACTCAACTGTGCGGTGAGGAAACATACAGGTAGAAGCATGCATGTATCAATCCGTCATAAGCATCTCCGCTGTCCAGCTTGTCGTCGTCTTGGACAAGTAGTTACAACGTAAGTAGACAAACGCCGCTGTATCCCAGGTCAATTCCCGAAAACCCCCTTGAGGATAACCTCCTTGCCATCGTCCCCAGTTTGCTCCAGTACCCTTCAGTACGGTACGGTACGGTACAATACTATTGAACCATTCATGCATGACCCATGTTTGTGCTGCTGGCGGTGAAGGCCCGGCCCGTCCACGCAACCTCCGGAGGCGTTTCCATTAAAGCTCCATGACACTCGTTTGTCGCGGAAGAATCGAGGCTGATCCACTGGATTTGTGACTCGTCCCTTGGCCAAAAACTATCGTGATGTCCCCCAACTCGCTTCTTTTTCCTCGACTTTCAGCTCTTGATGCAGAAACCCGACCCTTCCGTGTCGTGTTGTTTTGTGATCGGAAACCTCGGCTGCCCCTATCCTTGAGTCCAGTCCAGGTGTCAAGCGAGGATGGCTGTTCATTGTCGCATCATACAAACGCTATTAGCTACCAAGGTCAATATACTCGGTCCAACACATCACAGTTTCATTAATCAAACGTTCACACAACCCTTCCCGACTTTTTGCTAAACCTTCATTACTATCATGCATTTTGTCCACCTTTTTACCAATTCATCTCGTTTGCCCACATGAGGTACAAACACAACTAGCTCGACTGAAAAGAAAACACCGTACTCGAACAATCACGTCGATAACGCCAATCAACTTCATTGCTGCTTCTTTGCAGGATACCCTAGTTCGCCACTCGCTTCCATCAACTCATTCCCATCCACCGGGGTTTATCTCGGCCTGGGCTACACCGTCGAACGGGGTGACCAATTCATATCGAACAACTGACTGATGAAGAAGTAATCGTCTTCATAGGCCTCATTCTTCTGAAGCTCATCCCATTCATGTTCTTGTACCAGGAATCTTGTCAGCACGTGTCGTCACACACACTTGCGCTGGGCTATATCGAAGGGTGTCGGCTTCAGCAAGGACGAGACTCACGGTGTTGCTTTGCATATTCACGAGTGCTGTGGACAAACTTGATGCCATTCTCGTCCAACCCACCCAGGCTTCGCAGGTCTTGATCTTTGCATTCTGGCGAGAACGGATGTGTGCCTTTATTGCAATAATGGAAATGCGCCAAGAGGATGTTGGCACCTACATTATAATCAATATGTTAGCTCAGACAACTCGAGGCACAACCAAGTGAGGGGATGCTCGAACCGAGATGATACTCCTTGACTTTTTCCTCACGCGCAAATCGTCGCTATGCTCAAGTATTAGCTATTGTATTGTACATGGGGGATGCTGAGCGCTTCTGTTCCATCATCAAAACCTACCTTGATGCCATGTTTTCTGGCATATCCAGCATCGTGCGCCGTGATGAGAGCGGTATTGTGCAAGAGAATGAAAGTCACGAAATACGTCACCAACCATGTTTCCTTCTTATTTGCTAATATCATTCTTTGCAGCCTCTCAAGGAGCTCGCGACGTTGTCTGGTCTGAATGTGGTGAATCAGGACCAAGTCTAGTTGAGCCCCTAGTACTGGTGGTAATGGAATCATTCCTTGGTTGGGATTTGTTGAATCCAAGACATCATCCGACATGCCAAGTTTCTCAGGTCCAACAATGAAACTAGACCGTGTAGTAAGACGGATCGACATCCAAAGCATGAGGGTACTTCTGAGGAGGTCGAAGACTTCTGATGCCTTTTCTCCCCTTCGAAGACGTGCATTCTTTCTCGCTTCTTCCTGGTAAAGTTGCCATGCGCGGCCGTATGTCTGGTATAAAAGACCTTCACGAGGGCCCAATAACTTGGTGAATGCATCCTTCAAGCTCTCCTGAATGTGGTTTTCATACGCCTTCTTGACATTTTCAAGATTGATTGAGGCATATGGAGGAATCTCGACTGATCTTTTGGTTCCTTTGTAATCCCACGTACGCTCCAGCTTGTCGCCAGCCTGAGGTATGAATTCTCTTACTTCAACTTTCAGGGTATGTCGTGAAATGCCGGCCGAGATGTGAATCGTCTTGAGGTTTTCCGAGGCCCAGCTCTGAATAGGATCCGAGATGTTGTTGCTCCATCTCCGAGTCCATTCGTAACCGGGCACTTGGCCCGGTTTGAATAACTTGATGTCAGTGATCTTGTATCTCAAACAAGGGAAACGGCCTGCCCTTGAGTTTGAGACCTTTTTGCAGGTCAGGCATATCCCACCTTCCTCATCATCGTTATTCTCGCACTATGGACATGTTAGTAGTCTACATATCTGACGTGTGACATCGAGCCAAATCATTGGCCGAATCAAAAGTAGAGCACTGTGCTCACTCACACGTATCCTTTGCATCCTACATCGGATACATGATCCGATTTTTCGAGTTTTGGCCGTCTGCTCCCGAAGTGTAGGATCTTTGAATGGACCTCTTTTACCTCCTCTTTGGTTAGGAAGAAGGATGTCGAAGCACGGTTGTTGGTCTACCAAGTGAACTTCACTCCAAGTATTTGCGGTGATTGGTCCATGCGATCCCATTGAAACAGAACTGTACGGCGTGATGGCTTCAACACGCACTGTATTAGGAGACATCATATTGGTCTGGTCGATTATACCGAGGTCACTTCCTTGAGGAATGTACGAATACTGTTGGGTTGGAATGTGCTCCGTGGGTTCCATCGCGAAAGTTGCCATGCTCGACTCTTCTTTGTATGCTTGACCTACACGATACTGTACAAGTGGTATCTGTCTGCTCTGAGCCTCTGAACAAACTTCCCCCATCATATTATGCGATGGCACAAGCTGGTCGGGAACGGCGGAGAACTCCATGGGAGGGGGCACATCCATGGGAGACTGAGCAAATGCGAAGCTTGGCCGCATTACTTGTTGGGCCATGCCCAAGCTTTCAGGTTCATGAGCTTGATGGGAAGTGTGCATGATCAGAGGTTTTTCTGTAATATATGGAGTGTCCTGGCTCTGATCTATCCCTGGTGCATCGGGAAGTTGTTGGTATCCTTGGAGGAGACATCAATTAGTCAACGTACACCAGGCAGACGTTGGTAGCGGGCGAGGGGAGATCCCAAGGGATTCACAAAGATGTTACCAATTTCATGATGAGATAGACAAAAATCAACGGATAAAGAGATGTTTGAAAAGAGTCTCCTAACGTACCTTCGTGCTGTCTTAATCCGGTACCACAGCAGGGGCACAGGAATGATGTCAAGCCAGCAATTCGATTGGCAATGGGGGAAGTAGCCGACGATACGGACTCGACCCAACTTTGTGACACTCCATACTGAGCTTGTGGTTGACCATATGAAGCCGAGACTGGCAGCTCATCTGTGGATTGATGGATTGTCACGTTTTCTGGTTTGGGGGCCATGGGAAAGGAGGTGCTTAGTCTTCGCTTTTTGGGATATCGTTCTTGTGCAAGAATCTGGTGGATCTCGAAACCAGACGAGATTCCATAGAATGGTGCCAATTCATCAAGCTGATATTGAACTTCAAAGGGTACGTCAATACCATAAGTAGGACCTGCCCCAGAAGAATGAGACGGAGATGGTGCAGAAGATGTCGAAGTTTCAACCACCGGCTGATGGCGAGGCCTTTTCGATTTTAAAGAACGATGAGAAAACTACGAACACAAGTTAATCGACCGGACGTTCGGGTCATTGGACTACCAGGGAGGGACTGGGGGCGATGTCGAAAAGAAGCACAAGCTTGGCTGGGGGTCAGGGCACGATTTTCAACGAGGCGGCGAAAAGAGAGAACGAGGCGCGATTGGCAAAAGCCGCAGGGGTCATCGAGAGAGACCGATGAGGTTGGGATCGATGATATAACCCATGCAGGTTGCCGCCGACCAAGGAGAGGGAACCTCTTACCATAATGGCTGCAGTGAGACAAGATATGATGGGGTGGAACAAAGCGCGCAGTAGCAAGAAACATAAGTCAAGGTGCCACCACGTGGGGATGAAAAGAAAATGGAACACAATCAGGAACAAGGACGATCTGGGCAGTCCGGTTGGGCCCAAGAGACACCGGACAACGCTGAGCGACGCCGGGGTGGAAGAAGAGGGAGTGTGATGATGGTATACTAACGTGCCACCAAAGTCATCACCAGGATGGCCAAAGACTCCAACCCCCGGAGCGTATCCACTCGGTTCAAACACGTCTTGGGAACGACGATTTGGGGGGGGAACAAGAACCAGAAAACTCGGGAAAAGAAAAGGTCACTCCAAAGAAGACCGTCGGGAGAATCAGAAGGGGCAAGGCTCTGAGAGGGGGATATGTAGGGTGAGACCAGTCAGCAGGCTTCACTGTGGTTAGTAGTAGGTGATGTTAGCAAAAGCTCTGGACTAGCCAAGAATATCCATGTGCTGCTCTATGCTGCTTGTGGCCGTCACTAGCAAGCCTCGAGATCACTTGCTCTAGCAAAGCAGATAGCGTTGTTCTGGACCAGCCCGTGACAATTGCCCGTCGTAGAGGACAAGAAAGAGGCAGACCAGACCGTTGTAGTACTGGGACCGAGATTGGAGCGAGCCGGTGCATCAACAAAGGCCAATCCCGTATGCTAGCGGCCGCGACTCAAGTAGGGGCATTCGTTGATGCGAGCTGCGGGCTGGCACAGATTGATGGCTAGCGGTGTGGTGGCCGAAGTGGCCAAGCGCTGAACCTCCTCGGGCGACTGTTCGATGGTCTGCTGGGGATGATGATGATGATGGACAAGTTTGTGAGAGGAAAGTGGACTCGGTGAGAATGAGGTTGACACGCTCCGTGCTGAATTGTTTTGACCGGTCTGAGGGGTACCATGAGGAGTGACAGGGGGTCTTCTAACAGATGTGCTTGGACGGAGTCCTCGTTCCCTATGCCGTTGTGCCGCCCAGTGTGCTGCGTGACTGGGCCTCTACCGTAATATGGCGGAGGGGGCAAAAGTGCAAAGGAGCGAAGGAAAAAAGAGAGGAAACCCGTCTGTCTGGGAGAGCCTGGCTCGGCAGCAGGAACAGGAATAATTAGGGCGAGTGATATTTTGAAAGTGGGAGGGGGACTGGGTTGATCATGAGAAACACGGGTTCGTTCTTAGTCCAAAGTACGATTCAAGTCGTGGACTCGGATACTGGCCTGTGTAGTTCTGTTCCCTACCTCCATAACTGACATCTAATTTGCAACAAGCTGGACCTGAGAGATTGCCGCGGAATTGATAACGCCATATGGACAGTTGGGGGTGATAGGAATTGCTCATGTGATTGGCGTGGGCGACCACAGCGGCCAGTGTTTGTGGTTGCACAAGTGAGCTAGGGTGAGAAGAGCTGCTTTTGTACAGTAACTTTGCTTTTTCATGTTAAAATAATGCATGGTAGAATTGGGGGCGGTCTGGTCCGTTGGGCCCTCCGGTATCATTCACAATCAGGATGCTTGCTAGCAAAGCAAGATACGGCATGTATTGTTTGTAACCAGCGGAGCGACATAAGTGATCCAAGCGCTCTTTTTCGTCCGTTCCCTTAGATTTGTGGGGGGAGTGTAAAGTCTGGGGTTTTTGATGACCATTACATGGAAGTACATTCGAAGTAATACACCAAGCAAAGTGTAAAAGAGTTGCCTAGTTGTGTTACAGGCCTGGTGTCTGGCCGCTTTGGTTGTCCCACCTAACGTTAATCGTCGTGCATAAGCAGATATGCATTTGTTGCTCTTCTTGGATGGCTCCTTTTTTTTTCCTCTTCCTCGATTGCCCTTGTCTGAAAGTTTCTTTCGTCAGAGGGGCAGTTACCTGGGCATTGTCGCGCTTGCATAACACAACACCCTAGGTACTAGAACCAGGGTGCAGGGCTTTTTACTAAATCACGTACCATGTGACGGGATATATGTGAGCCATCGTCACGCAAGAGTCGTGGTTGGTATAATATCAAGACGTGGGGTGGAGACCGGTGAGATCAAAGCCAATATCGCTCGTTGACGTTGATGCAGGATGGAACAAACCAGTCGTCACTGACTCGGGCAAGATTGATATCGATGGGTGTCTGCATGGAGAGTTTCCAGACCAACACGGAGCCTGAAGGCTTTGATGCAGGCATGGTATGTGTATATGGTTTGGTTTGGTTTGGTTTGCTGCTGATGGCGATTTTGCATATCGAGGCCTTGCAAGTTTCCTCTTTCCTCTTGAGAAATATAAGACAGTGAGAAAACAACCTGCAGGGTTTCTGAGATGCACTTCAGAGGGGATCGCGGCATCAATCTTCGTGGATGTTTGTAGCTTGTGGGTGCAAACGGTTTTGATTGCATCTGTTGAGACTCCAATGCTACCCGAGGCAATGGCTAAGGTTGGCAACATTCGGAGGACCTACCACCTCAGCAGGCAGGGGAAGTTGCAAGGTCTGACTTGAGTGGAAGGAAGTGTAGAAGTGTGGAAATTTGAGGAGGCAGTTGTCCGTGCCTTCTGATGGGATGGGATGGAGATGGAAGCTGCATGCCTTAAGCCGATCCATCAAAGCTACCGATCGGCAAGTACTAGGTAACTTTCCTAACGACAGAGCGGGCAATAAAGGGACCTGCCCGCCTAGGTACCTTGGCAAGTACATAAGCTGCCTATTCCGGACGCCCCCAATTTTGGTACCTGCCTGTATCATTAACCAAATCTCTTTGAAATACAGGTCTGAACTAACAAACTACCTACACTGTATGTCTCAACTTCACCTCCTCTCAGCTTCAGACTCGATCTCAACATCTGCATAAATATTGAACCCAGACCAAGATGCGGGTCCTTTCTCCAATACTGCTAGCCTCTGACCAGCCAGCCCAAGCCGCATCTCATATCCGCCTCCCGCTTCCCGCCTCCCCGTTTCTTATTTGAAGCTAATTCGGGTCTTCCCGTCCCATTAGTTGTTAAACAGATTCGTGGGCCCACTTCGTTCCTGTACTGTACAAGAGGTCCTACAGTACTTGCGTGGCAATGATCATACTATTCGTTGACCACCTCGTCTTATCAGCCACTCAGCATATAATGCGGCCGCTTCCTCTTCATCTTCAGGCTGAGAATCAAATGTGCAAGCTGGAAGGGTTGAATACTAATGTAATACCATCAGGGCTTTGCAAGTCTTGATGCTTCGTACAGTACACTAATGTGGTATCTTGCCTGGCTGACCTCCGATACGTCGATCGGTCGATTTTGATGGATCATAATCCCACACAAGTATCGTATCTACTGCACAACATGCAGGTTACCACTTCTTTGGCGAAGTCTCGCATGCTTCCATCTTCAGCACGAATCAACACTTGCCCCCCATGAGAGGCCGCATCGGGGCTATATACGCATATTGTGTAGTGGCTCCAGCACGACCGAAAATTGTGGAAAGTTGTTGAACACGGTGCCCTTACTGTATTACCAGCCCCTCTCTTAATTCCTTCTTTCTTCACAAAGATGCGGGATACGTTCACTTCACCAACAGGATGCAAGCTTCTTATTTTAATTTCTTCATTTCTAGAATACCAACACGGACATTGATGGATTATCTTGGGCCTAGACTTCAACTTGGAATCTGTACATTTTCTTTCGCGCCGTCGCACTGCCGAGCTGGTGGTGATAGAAAAATCAGGCCAAGCGGCCATGGTTCTGAGGAGTACAGCATTCCAAACCGTCTGTTTGTCTTCCTCAGTTGCTGTCTCTTGCTCCAGTCATACCTTTGAAACAGCTACCTGTCTCGCAGTCTCGTTGCACTTGAGACAGGACTGCTTGGCTACCCGTAATGGCACGAGGGGGATACAAGATTCAGTTGGTGACAAACACTCTGATTGCTCCGATGGTGGAAATTGGATATGAAGCCACTCTGTCGGCAATTGGAAGGAAGCCAAGAGCTGATCAACCCCTGGGTCATCAATCCTTCGTGTTCCATGCTCAGAAGTTGAGAAGTGCGGTTTCACTGACCGTCTCAGGTCCACACGGGCGGTGAGCTACATTATGCAATGTCATGGTACTTGATGCTTTTTCCATAGACGAAATGAGGCGATATCGTGCTTACCTTCTAGGTAGTTGTCACATAGGATTTGATCGATACTGTCGGACGTGCCTTGTTTTCTCAACCAGACCGCCAGATGCTGGGGTGCTGAATTGAAGGCGACTACTGTCATTTCTTCTTTCCCAGACACGATTCAATGCTGTGCGACCACAGAAGTTGCATTTATCCTCATGGGACCTACCAGCAAACACCGTCCAATCATGTGATCAGCAAGCGCTCAACAACAGGCAGGCCAAACCAACAGCCAACAGCCAACAACTGAGTACCTATGGACCAACAGCGGCACTCGGACAAACAAGACCCTGTCACGAGCTTCACAGCCCGGCAACTACAGTCTAAACCATTCATTTCAGCTGCGATATTCGCAAGTGCCTCCCCGCCCCAGCACGACCATTAGAGAGACATCAGTACTAATCTACCTTCAGTCACTTCTATCGGTTGCCACCAGACCTTACTCGTTACACTGTGTGTCGCTCCTCGCTTTCCTTCATCGGGGATCCTGGTTTTTATATCTCTTTTTTCTTCTTATTGTCTGTCTGCCAGTCAGTTCTGTTGATCCTGTCGATCCATCGTAGATGCGTTGCGTCTTCAGTTCGTCCCCAGGCTCCGTCATCGCGTTGGTTCAAAAAGAAAAAAAAACAGCTTTGGAACTTCCGTCTCGTCTACGCCCTTGCATCCAGGCTGAAAACCCCCTCATCTTGGGTAGCTTGTTCTGCTCAGAACAGACATATCACACACAGGTATGTCTTATCATGCCGTGCAACGCCGTTTGATTCTGATCTCATGCACTTAGTCCGAACCGGCTTTCTCATTCTGACCAAATCATGCCATGGAGTTGAGCCAGCAATCCATTCACGATGTCATCCACCCCACTGCAGCCTTTTCCAGTGACACCCAGTCTTTGGATGCAGAGTCTGGGGATATTCTGGGCGACCCCAGTTGGCAAAATTCACGGTTAAATCCCAAGAACAGAATTGATAGCCTGGGTCCATTGAAGCGCCCTCTCTGGCGAATTGATGGCTGTACGGCATTCGGGAGTCAGTTCTACGCAGTCCCCCTTTTCATAGAGCCTGTCACCCCTATGCGTATGGATGTCTTCATCCCAGAGCCGTCAAAGTTAGCTGCAGAGCTTCGTTCTGATTTGGACTCAGAGACGGCATTCCATACTACAAGCGCTTCCCGGATTGCTCACCTGGGCATCACCCGCCACGTGCTGCGTATCCTTCAGAATTGGACTGCTCGACACGAGGATCCCTCTCGAATTTTTGACGGGGTTCCCTTCGGTTCCAGGATTGTCTTGAAAAATCTGCCCAAGGACGTGGCCGAAGCCATTATCGTGATTGCCCCCACACATTATCTGGAACGACAACTTCTATCCGTCCAGAGTCTACGTACCTACTGGGGAATCGATATCCAGTTGCCTCCCACGGTCGACATTGGTGACGTGGCCTACGTCTCGCAGCTGCATGACAGCGTTTGCCTCGTCAGGATTCAGGGGAAAGTATGGATCCTGAAAGCACTGACTAGCTATACCAAATATCTCTATCATGAGCTTAGGCAGCTTCTTACCATCCAGGCTCACCCCAACATTATCTCACGGCCAGCCCATTTAGTTACCAAAAAATGCAGTTTTGGGAGCAAGGTAGCTGTCGTTGGGTTCACGCTGGAATACCATCGTCACGGTAGTCTGCGTGACCTGATACCCTTCCTGCAGATACACAATCTGGTGACACTGGCCGATGAGACGCGATGGGCCTGCCAGCTGACCTCAGCTCTCGTCCATCTTCGCGGTACATCAAATGTGTTTTATCCTGACCTAAGGCTGGACAATGTTGTTCTATCCGAATCCCAAGACATCGTCATGGTTGATTTCGAACAGCGCGGTGTGTGGTGCGAGTTTGCCGCTCCAGAAGTGAACGCCATTGAATATATTAGGCTGCTTGCCATTGACGAGCAAATCTCCCCGGATATTAGCGAAAAGTTCTCTAACCTGTTGACGGAAATTCTGCCGGGATGGGAAGCAGCAGAGGAGAGCGAACAGTACACATGGCCATCCACTGGGTACAACGTTCCATGGACATGCCTTACGCCGATCGAGCAGGAAGCATGTGAAGTCTACATGCTTGGGCGTGTGCTATGGTGCATCTTCGAAGGAAACAGTGCTCCCCAAAGAGCTGCCGTCTGGTTATCATACCGGTGGGAGCCACTTGTTGAGTTCCCAGGATATACCAGGACGCCTCCAGCAATGCGACACCTGATTAATCGGTGTACGAAGGGGAGGCAACCTGGTCTTAGCAAACATATCATTCGAGAGAAGAACAAACTCGTGCTTAGACAAGCTGAAAATCCGGGACTATCGACTGCCGCCGAGGTCCAACAGGTCGCTCGAGAGTGGTGGGCACTAGAAATTGAGAAGTCTGAGAAGTGGGTGAGGGAGAGGATCGAGGGTCTGAAGAGAGGGGACTGGAACGAAAACTATTATGACCGCCCAACACTGAAGGAGGTCCTTTGCGAATTAGAGTCGTTCCGTGATGGAATTGGTAATTAGCCTGGTGCAATCCAGGTTTGTGGATTCGGTTAAATTCTCACTTTCGACGGTGAGTACGGCTGAAGGACGAAGCAGAACGGCTTTGGAACCTCCACGCGCATAGTCTGTTCTCCGGCAACATTCATGTTCACATCATTATCATAAAAATCAATAAACAGTTGCCCTTTTTTGTGTCTCTAGTCAAGTGCATAATCGATTGTATATGGGTATCGATGAAATGGGTATTGAGTCACACCTCTGACTAACAACCGCTTCTACTTCATTCTCTCAGTCCTCCAACTTCCTCTTTGGCCACGGCTAGTGCGCTGAAGCCCAAACCGGCCTGTGGGGGTGCTCAAGCTGGCAAGCATGGAGCGAAATCTGTTTACATATCTAACAGGGGCTCCATAAACGGTGATAGTATCCAGAATGGTCTCTAGAGTGTGAAGAAACTGGCTGGCCGCTTCGGGGACCAAGCTAAGAACATTGAGGATGAAATCATTCTCCTGGTCACCTATGAGCCGCAGGTACAAGTTACGGTCGCGACGTTTCTCTGAGCTACCGACATCTCTGTTTCGGCCCACAACTGCCTCAAGTATGTGAACAAGACTACGGGCTGCAGAGAGCGCTTCTCGAGCATGAAGAGGACGGCTTCGGGAGTATATTTCGTGACGAATACGACGGACACAACCCAGGATGTGAGCTGCCACCCATGGGACGTCAGGTGCGATTTGAGAAGGACAAGAGTCATGAGATGAGATGTGTGAGTCGCAGCATGACGGTGAGGGGTCGCGATCTGAAGGTTCATGGTATGAGAACGAGTCATGAGTGCGAAGGACGCGATCGACTCTTTGGGACAGTTTGTGGAAAGGGTCGTTGACTATGTCGGTGGAACGAAAGAGTGCACGAAAGTAATGGAAGAATTGGTCATTGTCCAGGAGCATCTGAAATATCGTCTGGTCAAGGTCACCCCGCACGAGTATCTTCCTCTTTGAAGAAGGGTTCGTAAAGATATCGGGACGGAACTCGGCCGGAGGCATGTCGTAGAATGACGAAAGGATCTCGCGAGCCTCTTGGACTCTGCAGGCGGAAACTTGGTGGTGGTATTCGGAATATGGGGTAATGGAATGGCAGTGTAGCCCATCGGCCAGAATGTCAAGATGGCACTTGGAGATGTTGTGAAATGGGTCGCCCATCTCCTGTGGGTAACCACCAGCAGTCATGTTGAGCGGAGTGTCCGGGTCATGCTCGTGGAGAGTCTGCTCAGCAATCTGATCGAGCAACCAGATGACGTGCCGGCATGGCTGAGGCTCATGTCGGCATGTGCATGTCAGTTGGGCGGAACCATCTTTAGGAGCATAGATGCGGATGGAGTGGGTGACAAGTTCAGTCATTTGAAAGGCATAGATGTTGCTGATCCTCCGACATTTCTGCAATGCGATTTTGGGGGGTTCTTTAAAGGTATCTCGAATAGCAGTCTGCATGTTTTCAGGGAGATGATCGACACGATATTTGAGCTTCGCCGGAGACTTGATGATGTCCGAGGTATCGTCTTGATCGGCATCAAAGCCGGAGTCGGAGTCGGAGTCGGAGTCGGAGCCAGAACCGGTGCTGCAGCTGGAGTGGGCTTCGGAGTCAAGCTTGGAGCAGGAGCCCGGTGCTGCTACAGTTGGCTCGAGTTCAGACTCTGGGCCATGATCATGAGGTTTTGTAGTGGCTGGTATCTCAGCACGGGGTTGAGTCTGAGGGTTTATTTCTGGATTCATGCTGCCAGACAATATGTCAATGTGAAGTTTGTAAGGGAATGTCGCATCTGAAAGAATGAATATTTAGAGGCGTTCAATTGATTCGGATGCTGGTGCAATCTGTTCTCATTCTTGCTTGTCCATCAAAGTCTTTTTATATGATTCTTTCTCTTCCATCCAACTATAAGCCTCGGTCATGAACACGGCCCATCATGGCCAATAATTAGAACCTAGTCGGCATGTTGACCGAATTGGATCACGGAACTGTAAAGATTTCGGTCCTCATTGTAGCGTCGATATAGCATGTTCTGTCTGTAACGTACAAGGTAGGTTCTGAAGGAGGCTGTGAATGTTGGAGATGGGCCTGCCATATGGCCCGGTCGTATGCTGCGCATGGGGCGGGCAACTAAACCATAGTGATGTCTAAGGCAGGGACGAAGTTGGTTGGAGGAAAGATAACGTTAATTGGTCTTTTTTAAAACTACAGAAGTGCTAGAATACAGTGTGTAGGGCGAATTTGTCAGACTGTATCATTATGTATTCTATTCCCTATGCTTACCGTGGTAAGTCTGTGCCAGGTTAAGCCAGCCAACTAACTATCAATACAAATGGAAGAAACAGTGTAAGTTACAAACACCCTCGAGCATTGAGGCCATGAGCACATAAATAAAACTATAATAATGCTTTCCTCAAAACAATACCATTTTGTAAGAAATAGGGCAATTACTCAGCCACAACAAAAACAAAACTTGTCTCTGTCACTCGGCGGCTCGACAACCACTCACAAGAGATGGACCACATGCCGTGACCTTACTTCACCAGCAACAAGAGACGTTTCATTCCAATGACTTTTTCTTTTTCTTTTCCGACCTTGAATTAACTTTTTTATCGATTGATGCAGGTCCATCGTCATAGCCACGGGGGGCCATCCACCAACCTCGCATGTTTTGCTGGCAAGGCGTTTTTCCTTCTTCTTGTCTCTCATGCTTGTTATTCTTGATAGCACTGACCATCTGTTGGTATTGCCTGCACTGCACAATATCAGGATACAGTCACTCATCAATGAGTTGAGCATTTCTCTGGGTCATCGCACATGTGGCCGTTCTTGGCCCAACAGGTCACTTTAATGTAGACCATCATGACATCCATCTTTGACGGTCAGCTACTTAGGTAGGCTCTCTACACATCACGACAAACTTACACCTCACAAGGCATTGCCAAGGCTCATTTATAGGTGATACGACAAGACTGACAGAGTTGCGTCAGGTGTCAAAGATCCATTTGATACTACTCCTCCACATACAGTTTCATGGTTATCCTCACCAAACTAGTCGAGGTGGTTTACTCCAAAACATCAGAAACATTCTCAACGGCACCCATTGAAAGTTAACGAGAGAAATTCAAAGACAAGCACAGCCCGAGCACTATCACATATCTGTATGGTCCGTTCAAGAAACTCCCATCAAGCAGATTGCGAGGCGGAAGGAAAAGGGGGGGAGAAGAGGAGGGCGTTGGCTTCTCATGGCCAGTAGAGTTGAGGGTTTCGTAAATAACAAAAGAGAAAGATAAAAGACGAAAACAAGGGAAAGCAGAATAAAAGCTACCACGGATGAAAAGACGTCATCGGCCTATCCCAGGCCAGGGTTCCCAAAATCAAATCAGTTTGTTTACAACTTGTCATGTCGCTGCTGACTGCATCAAAACGAAGCAGCCTCGATTTCATCGTACACCGGATCCCCAGAGTCGCTATAGCTAAAGGAGGGGGATTGCCGAGAGTGTGTATAAGGGGGGCAGGTCCAGACCGTAGAAAACCACCAAAAAGACAATGCGTGAAGCCCCCGCCTGGCGTGGAAGGGGAGACCTCGATGAGTGATGGTGCAGTTTAGTTGACTTCATTTAAACCATCACGCGCATGACTGAAGTGCAGGTCGAAGCCCGTCGGCGAAGCGCACGACTTGGGGTACTCCGATAGCTTTGGTGGTGACGCTGTTGGTCGGCGATCTGCCATTTCGGAGGATCGTCTTCTGATCCGGCGAAGGAGGGTTTTTAGAAGAAGACGAAGACCGGCCTGCAGACGAGGAAGTAGTCTTCCTAGGCAGGCTATCCACAGACCGGTCGGATTGTCAATCGATACCATGCTGTCTCTTGAGCTGAGCTAAAGAAGTTCGGCGGGCTTCGAGGTCCTCTTTTGACTTGGCCATCTTGTCGGGCTGGTGGTAAAGAACTGCAGATGATTTGGTTAGTTTTAAGACTATGAAACGCCGCATTTGGACATAGTTCTAGATAAGACTCGACAACGGTGACAGGTCCATAGAATTCGGACAAGGAATACGCGCGAGAAAGTAAGAAAGTAGAAAAGGAGGTAGGGGGCAACGTACCAACGAGGTAACGGTTCTGAAAGTTGAAGCCGTTGAGCTTGTCGCAGGCTTGCTTCGCGTCGGCTACGTCCTCATAGACAACAAAGGCAGTTCCCTTGGTGTTGTTGGCGATTCCCTGTCGGACTTGGCTACATACATCGTCAGCTCAACCGTGTCAATCAATTTTACATTCGTGTCGAGATCCAAGTCGGCTGCGGTTTCATCGTCGGCGTAACGAGATCGAGGTTGCTCTAGGGAAAGCCATACCGAATTGGGCCAAATTTTCCAAACAGATCGAACAGCTCCTCCGGAGTAACGTTATAGCTAAAGCAGGATCGGTCAGTTGAATGTCGTCGGGTCTCGATATCGTTCGTTCTTCGTACCTCAGGTTCTTTACGAACAGGGCTCTGTAAAGACATGTTAGCGACACCAAATCCTTGATGACTGATTTGCGTTGGCAATGAATGATGAATTGGCGAGCATCAAAAACTCGAGGTGCGCGCGCAATCGACATGGGAAAAGACTTGCCTATTGACTTCTGGGGCTAATTTACCGCCGCGACTACTCATCTCTTGGATGATGATTGATGTCGATGAATCGTGAATTGGTGGTAGGGAGGGTGGTGGCGCCGGTGTTGAGAGATGGATTGGGATAGAATAAGGAAGATTAGGAACGAGTTTATGCGGAGATAGCGAAGGCGAAAGAGCCTGGATAAACCAAACCAGAGGAACGTACGGGTTGCAGCGAATCACAGGGTTTCACGTGACCTCCTCTAATATTGTGTTGCGCTGTACTGTGCTGTGCTGTGTTGGATTTGGATGAGGTGGATGCTAAGGTGGTCCGACAAGGCCGAGCTGGACCACGAGGACGACTTCGGATTGGGCGGGGCTAAGAGAGTTGGCGTGATCATATTACTGCAGGTAAGGAACGGCGTCACTACGGTCTTTGGCGGAGCTACGAGGAGATGCCTTAGATGTCAGGCTATAGGAACAAAAAGAAACGCTAAAGAACAAAACATTCAAACAATGAAGCGGCATTGCCCAGATGGGAACCAAGAAATTCACGGTAGATCATTTCTTGGGTTCGATTTCGAGTACTTGTCCTTTCCCATATTCTGAAATTCTTAGAAAAGGCAGCTCTCTGATACCAGACATTTCTCCTCAAGAAGGAATCTGCACATTTCCGTCACGCGACCTTTTGCAGCAGTTTCGTGACCAGCGTGACCAACAGTCTCTCACCTGGAATACATTCGAGGTACGACTAACACACCGTAAATTTGTCGGAGATGTCAAGTACCAGTCCGGGTGAGAGTCACGTCAAGGTACGTGGGGTCGAATGCCTGCAATTAGATCCAACAAGGATCCAGTAAAAACTGCGTCAGGGGCCCCTTTGAGGCTTGCCATAGAGAGCTGCTATACTAAACACGGCAATCCGATGCCGAGCAACGTGGTTTCTTACAGTGTGACAGTGTGTGTTTTTGTGTGAAATGTGAAGCTGCAAAAGGGTCTATGGGATAAACTTGAATCGAAGGCTTTCATCTACGTCTTAGTGTCTAGGCATATGTACTTTCTTATCTAAAATTGATGCTGATCACTTGTGGTTGAGCCCACAAGGAATCCTTAGCAAAGCGCTGCTGTTAGCGATCAATAAAGTCGAGTCAAGAGCGTAGCGCATGCTACCTACCTAGGTAACTCAGTACAGCTCTCGCTTACTCATTCATACTCATGGTGACTTTTCTGGTGGTCTACGGTACATGTCATTCACGGCCTCTGCCTTAGCGTCATTCACATCTATCAAACATTAGGCAACAAAGAGGACATAATGGATCCAAACCATCATTTACAGTCAACAGAAATTCGGGCAGTGCTATCTCATCGACTTGTTTCATTTCCAGTCGCAATCCCTTTCACACAACAACAATGAACTCCATGTCCACTCATCCACATCTCCATGTACCAACAATCTAGATTTTGGCCCCAGCGTCATGTTCTGTCAGGCAACCCCTTATTCAACCATATTCTTCCTCCTTCCAGACCCTCCCACTACTGACCGCTATGTCGAATCATTCGGAACCACGTCTTGGTCACGATATTCTATGTGTTTTTGATGTTTGGCAAGATGCCCGAGATTTCCTCTCCAACGTCATCGAATCCGGTCAGGCATCAAGAGAGGTCGAAGAGCTACTTCAGCAAAGCCTAGTGGCTGGCTCACAGGATTGGCACATGTTGATAGAATGCGCCAGCTCGGTTCGACAGGCTCACGGCGTTAACCTCGCTAGTTTGGACGGACAAGATGTTCTGGAAAATATCTGGCATATACTAGCAGACATTGTCGATGCACCGGCCTCGAAGCCTTGGGCTCTCACTGACCAACTCATTGCTCGGGCGAAGGAGCTCGAACGAGACCCAAATATTCATCCGCCCTCAATCCAGATATTGCCTGCGCGGAATGATGTTTCTCACACCCCAACTCGGCCAGTATCGTCAAGTCTGGTAACAAGGACGAAACGTTCAGTCAAGACATCACACTACTGGTCTGACCAGGTTGGGGAACAACACCCCAAAGAGACACAAAAGCGAGGATGGTCGAGGAGCGCACTGCCTACGGCGCTGCAATGTACCACTCATACTACTACCAATATCAATTCTAGTCCATCGCAAAATTACTCCCCTCAGATTGAAACAAATCAGCTGCAAGCTCTTTTGTCCAGTAAGGATTCGGCAGGTCATAACAGGACACAAGACATAGAAAAGCAAGTCGTTCGTGCCTCGCCATACTTTCAGCAACCACCCTCCCTTCCAGACGATAAGCCAGTCAAGAAACGGCCTCCGCCTGGCACTATATCTGCCGTACCCTTCCCGCCTCTTACTTCACCTACCTTTGGTCTAGTTCAAGAAGTGTTTGCTCACGATCCATTCTGGCTTCTTGTAGCTGTAACATTCCTAATTCGGACAAAAGGGCGGCATGCAATCCCTGTGCTATACAAGGTCAAAGAGCGATTCCCTTCGCCAGTGGATATTGCTGATCCTGCCAATACTGATGAACTTATTGGCTTGATAAAACACCTCGGCCTCTCCATTCACCGAGTTGCCCTGTTGGAAAAGTATGCTCGAGGTTTCTTAGATGACCCGCCCAGAGCCGGTATAACATATAAGGTGAAAAACTATGATCGAAGAGACTTTGATGTTTCTACTGAACCATATATGGATGTAGCCAGCGATGGCGTGCCCAACGGCATGCTTGACCCAGAGCAGAGATTAAGGGACTTGGAAGCTTGGGAGATTGGGCATCTTACACAGGGCAAGTATGCAATCGATAGTTGGCGTATCTTTTGTCGAGATCACCTCCTAGGTCGAGCAACGGACCACAATGGCGGCGGCCGTGAGCCTGAATTCCAACCAGAGTGGATGAGAGTTCGACCTGACGACAAGGAGCTACGAGCGTATCTACGTTGGATGTGGATGCGAGAAGGGTGGGAGTGGGATCCCGTCACAGGAGAGCGCAATGTATTACGGGAGGAGATGAGAAGGGCTGTAAATGAGGAGAGAGTTGAGTATGATGATACGGGAGGGTTGAGAATAACGGATGAGCCACGGTCATCTTGAACGATGGCATTTGTAGGCGTAGTACGGGATCCTCTGTTCAGTGGTCGTAGCAGTTGTTAGGCAATATCTGGATCTACTTCTGTTTTATTTGCAAGAGAAAAGAATCGATGTTGTCTGAATAAAACACGCCAAACTACAATATCATTTTTCCCCCTTGAAGTTGGGGTTATCATTGTAAATCATGCTCACTTAGATACTATCTAAGTGAGGATAGTAGTGACCTCGGCAGTCAAAGCGGGGGACGCTCAACAGGGTGCAGAGACCTTGCAGTCTTTAAAGCCGCTGACAGAATTCAGTCCGGCAATAACATCATGGCATCAACTTATTGGCACGGCCACCTATCTTGCGCTCCTACTACATTAGGTAGGAGGTCAGTCCAAGTGGCCATGTAGGAAGGAGACATGAATGGAATGCAACGTTGACGCCTCTATTTGATAGGTGGGAGAGAGTGAAGGGTGGCATGAACTGTCCATGGATGCAATCGGATCTTTTGGGGGGCAATGGGGTCGAGAAATGGCGATGGAGAAACGAGTAACTGCTTGGTTAGGTTCCGATGCGTGTTGAAGTGAGGTAAGCTTAGATGAAACTATTTAGATGTCAAGTTCTTGATAATTGCGTAAGAATCCGTCAGTGCATATTACGCTTAGAATGGTTTGTTTGTTAGTTTTCATTACATTACTATCAAGAGCTGGCCTTTGGGTGGACATTGGTACTTGTAGGCCTTAACAGACGCCACCCACATAGCTTCTATTGTTGGAGTTACTGGTGTCTCCGGCCCGTGGTGGCTGGGAAAAACAGAACCACCTTACAAGTTACTACAGGGAGGGGAGGGGCAACCAGCTTAAGGGCAAGGGGAAAGAAAGCCAAGGAATAAGAAAGGTAAGTACTCCTCGGTTCGATAGTACCTGACACTACTGCAGACCATCCACTGTTTTACAATGTCCCCTCCACTATTGGCAGTACAATCCTGCTTAGAATAGATGTTTCCACACAGGGAAGGCATAAAGGGAGCTCTGAAAAGTGGGCTTTTGGTTCAACCTGCATCATCACGGGATCTCGAAAGGACACCGTTGTTACTTGACCTTTGACCAAGACCTTGATTACCTCTACCTCTGCACCTGCTTCTGCCTCTACCTTCTCATGCCAGTTAAGTTGAGTTAAACTACGCTTCCCTTCACAAGATCCTTTTGTCTCTTTCGAGGTCATCATCTTCAATTGGATCCCAGCAAAGTACAACTTAATCTTCTTGGGCCTCTCTCAACTTTTCTCCGGCTTCCCTCCTTTTTTTCTTTATTTTTTTCCCCTCTTATTATTCACTTACATCCTTCCCTTGACTCGGTTGTCTCTCCTTGCTTTGGATTAATTCTCCATCTGTCTTCCCTTTCCTCCCGACCAACATCGAGCTTCTCACTCAGTGCAATCCGGCGACCTGGCAAAATTCGCAGTCGTTGCCAGCAGCTCTCGCCAGCTTTTTTTCTGTCTGCACCTTACCAGCAATCAACCGGTAGAGCTTACTTGCGTAGCTTTCAGAGCCGCATAAGCAATCTCTCGTAGCCAACATCGTCAGCAGGTCTGCACGGGAAACGAACCCCTATCGCAAAATCGATTTTAAATCCTCGTCCTATAAACATGTCGCAGCGATTCAATTCCAGTTACGGCCTTGGTGGTGGCCCAGCGCCATACTACAACAACGACTCCCAACAGTCCGATAGCTATCTCGACCAGGTCCGACCTTATACTAGCAAGATTGAGGATTTTCTCGATACCGTCAGCGAGCCTATCAAGCCGTGAGTGGGATCCGCGCATCTGCCATTGTCTTTGCTCTGTTTCCAGCTTGAAAAGAGCTTCTGGGATGCGCTCAGAGCTAACGGGTGCTTTGGTTCGCAGTTACCTACCAGCTATCGGTCGCTTCCTGATCGTCGTGACGTTTATTGAGGATGCTCTGCGCATTGTTACTCAATGGAATGACCAGCTTCTGTACATGCACGATTACCGACACCGTAAGATAAACAACTCGACCGCGATCCTGGATGCATAGGTTTGCTCACATACGCTTGACAGTTCCCAACGGTATCACGCATCTCTTCCTCATTAGCAACATCATTGCCATGCTTGTCTGCTCAGTTCTCGTCATCGTTCGAAAGCATTCCGACTTTGCCGTCGCCGGCCTCGTGGGTGTTGTCATCACTCAGGCTCTTGGATACGGTCTCATCTTTGATCTTAACTTCTTCCTCCGAAACCTGTCGGTTATTGGTGGTCTGGTCATGGTCCTGTCTGATTCGTGGGTTCGCAAATCCAAGGCCTTTGCTGGACTTCCTCAGATCGACGAGAAGGATCGCAAGATGTACTTCCAGCTTGCAGGTCGTGTTCTCCTCATCTTCCTCTTTGTTGGCTTTGTCTTCAGTGGCAAGTGGTCCCTCTGGCGAGTCCTGGTCTCGGCTCTTGGCGGCGTCGCCTGTGTCATGGTGGTCGTCGGTTTCAAGGCCAAGTACAGTGCCACTCTGTTGGTTGTTATCCTGAGCATTTTCAACCTGTTGGTCAACAACTTCTGGACGGTAAGCAGATTCGAGGGAAAGGATACCTAGGGTATGAGAGCTAACATTGTTTGTTTATAGCTGCACGAGCATCATCCCCACAAGGACTTTGCCAAGTACGATTTCTTCCAGATCTTGTCCATCGTCGGTGGACTCCTTCTCCTTGTCAACAGCGGCCCCGGCCAGTTCAGCATCGATGAGAAGAAGAAGGTCTACTAAGCAAAGCAGGACAAGACGGAAGAAGGGAATAGTCGAGCCAGCAAGGGAAATATGGGCGCTACGGGTGCCAGGCGTTTTGTAAAAGGGCATGATACTATTCTACTTGTAGGAAGACAGACGATCCGGAGAGAGATGTATATCCCAGGATGAATATGGCCAGTTTCAATATGGGAGGGAAGTGAAGAAATCTAGAGGGTTCGGGTTGAATGACGGAATACTAGTTTCTGTGGGAAAACTGGATGGAAATGAATACAAGAACTGATATATCACACGAGACACACGCGTACGGTACGAATGGCTTTATATGGATGAGTGATGGCATTTGGTTAGATTCAACGAGATTAGATTGAATGGGGTTTTGGGAAATCAAAACAGAAAGAAGATGCGAAAAGAGAATCTACTGTCAGAAATGATTGCAGTGATGAGCCTACCCAGCTTGGTCTGTCCATCTATGAGGTTATCAGTCTACTGGTGGCAGATGTCGCTCGATGCGATGTGATGTGATGTGATGATCATTTCAGTTCAATTCAATTCAATTCAATTCATTTCATTTCATTTCATGCATGACGACTTTCTTTCACTTACCGCTTTGATGACCAAAACCCCACACATACACAAATATTCTGAATTCATTGGGGGGGTTTCCTTTTTCTTAACACTTGGACTTGTTTTAGTCATTTCGTCTTGTTTTACTCCGTTGTATCTCATCCTGTTATGTCCCTTTTACACCATTACTCGTGATTTTCACACCCCAGATATTTACACAACCATGATATAGATATAGTCATCTTATTCCTCGTCATACAACGCGACTCTCACCGTAGCCCTCCTCCCCTCTCAGATGGAAGCCATCGGCACAGCCCTTGCCGTGGTTGGCGTCCTAGGCCAACTCTTCGACAGCTGCGTCAAAGCCTATGGGCACTTCACCGCGGCCTCTAACTTCGATACGGACAGTCAGCGGCTATTATGCAAGGTCCGTATCGAGGAGATGCGGCTCGTCGTCTGGGGCCGGGACTGGGGTGTTGCGGAGGGCAGGTTGGAGGGGTATCTGGAGAGCACGAGGAACCCGCAGCTGAGGAGCCTGGCGTTGCAGACCTTGGAGCTGCTGCACGAGGCTGTGACGGATGCGAGGAGGTTGAAGGACAAGTATGGTCTTGTGGAGGGAGGGAAGAAGATGGAGAGGGGATGGGGCAAGGAGATCGGGTTGAGGACCAAATGGGTGATAGGAGGTGAGTTATATACACGACATTCATGTTCCAACACCGTGTGATTGACGTTGTATTGCTCTGTAACATATCATGACCATGACCAGCCTCACATGCAACCTCTCTCTTTCTCTCTCTGCCCTTCAATCACTATCTAACGCTTGCCAGACAAGGAAAAGTTCACAAATCTTCTCAAAGACCTCAGAGGTATTACAGCCTTCCACTCCAACTCCAACTCCACCTCCCCTTCTTCATTCCTGGTTCTTGGACGCTGATTTTGCAGAGTTCAACGACGGTCTTGAGCGTCTCTTCCCCCCATCTCACCTCCCCTCGTTCCAACGCTCCTGGACCCATCAACTCCTCGACTCTGCCCAGCGTGACCTCACCCAACTCTCTCTTCTCGAGACCGCATCAAATGGGATCTATCCTCATCTAACTACATCTGCCACACTGAAACAACTCCGCATCAACCTTGACGCCCGCCCACAGGCTTCTTTTAAGCCCACTTTCGCGCTCAAGGTCGACCGCTCAGCTCTTCATATCACTGATTTTGAGGAAAAGTCGAGATGTACGGCGAGACATGACAAGGCGGGAGATGTGGTCATCGAATGGGTCGACTATGATAAGGACAACGTCGACGAGAGAGTCGCCCATGTCAGGAGGCTGGATGATCTTGCGAGGATGATGCATTCGGCTTCAGAGTGTCATCCCGATCTGCACGCCATCGACTGCGTGGGCTATACAGATGACAGGTCACGATGTCGCTACGGTCTAGTATACAAGGCTCCTGACCCGAGCTTCTCGACACTTCACGACCTAATCGCCTCCCCGGATCTCAAAGTACCGGATCTCGATGAGCGAGTACGACTGGCACATACACTTGCTGTTGCACTCTGGTCTCTGCATTCTCTCGACTGGCTGCATAAGAGTCTCTGCAGCGCAAACATCCTCTTCTTCCCATCTGCTTTCTCTACATCTGCACAATCGCCCACCCTACCTGCCGCTCTCGTCCCCGACATCGGAAACCCTTATCTTACTGGATTTGACGCATCCCGACCTGATCTCGACACTGCATTGTCTGTTGTGCCTCGCAACCCGTCTATAGATTCCCTCCATCGGCATCCCGCCTCCATCCGTGGGATATCCCACTGTAAGCCAATGGATATCTACACGCTTGGACTTGTTCTTTTAGAGATTGGGCTATGGAAAGTTCTGCAGACATATCATAGGCCACACTATACTGCTGAGCGGTGGAGGGACAAGATTGTTCGCGAGCGACTCGTGCCGGGTCTGGGGAGCAAAGTCGGGAGACGATATCGTGAGGTGGTTGACAAGTGTCTTGGTGCGAGTGAAGAAATGTCAACAAAGGAGGCCGCCAAACTGATGGAAGACGTGGTGACAGGACTAGAGGGGATCAGAGTGTGAACGACTGGGCCCCCGGATCTCGACAAAACCTCTTGCCATATAGAAAGACGGTCGCTATGGGGATATTGTTGACTCTATATCATCTCTTATCGTCTTATCTCGATTGATAGGTGTGTGCAAAGGGGTACATAAATAAGACCAAGAGGTAAGTCGCCACTGACTGGCAAGATGAGGCAGGACAAGTAGCGTCAATCTCTCACCCAAACACTTGCAGATGTTTGCCATTGGCTAACAATGAGATTCGGGTATCCCCGTGGTAATGACGATGCGTGGATCGAGAGATGGGCAGGCGAAGGTCATACACGGGGCCAACGACGCCCCAAAGATGGAAACCTGCTATTGGCCTTGTTATTGTTAGTAGGCACGTATTCATGATGGACGGGTTCACGTCAGTGTGGTATGTAAGAAAGTGATATGTTGTATAACTGCTCCCGGAATAAATCATAGAGACTCACTTCCCCCCATGCTTCTTCGTTTAATAAAACAATACTAGAAAAAAAAACAATGTCATGCCATACTCCTAATACTGTGTTGGAAATTCAGTACGATGAAAATATAATATCAAAATCAAGCATCATTCCCTTTTCCCATACGCCGTCGCAGCTGGGTAACATTGTGTATCCCAAAAACTGTCATCTCACCCTCCCGTTGATATCTTGTCAGACAACAACACCCCTCCGGGCCATGAAGATGCCTGGACGCTTCGAACCTGGTATCTTTTCAACAATGGAACAGCGAACAACCACTAAGTCAAACGCCTGATCAGAAGTCGCAAGGAATTTCGCTTGAAAATTCATCAAACATAGCCCCCATGACATATCTCTCCATTAACAGCCAAACGCCAATGCATGCAAAACGCGAGATCGGTCGTGACGAGCGTCAAAATCATCAACGTTATGAGGGAACGCACCGCCTAGCTCGTCTTGCTGGTGTGCGCCGAAGCACCTGAGCCTGCGAGGCTGGAACCGTCTAAGCTCCAGAAACCTTGCGTGCCGTCGAGGCCGCCGTAGCCGACGTGGCATGGCTTGCGCTGCCAACTCTGCCGCTAGTCTTTCGAACACCGGCAGGCTCTTTGCCTCGGAGAGGAGATTCGCCCTGTCGCTTGCTGCCGCGAACCTTGGTTAAGACGCCAGGGGTACTAGCAACCCGGTCGATAGGCTTGGTTCGCACTGAGCCGATATTCTCAGCGTCCTTGGATGAATCGTTGTCGATCATGTAGATGGTCGTCGTCGTCTGGCTGATAGATCGCGTCTTCTCACTTCGTCCTGGGCTTTGGGATGGCTTTCGGTGGCTGCGCATTCGCAAGTTCCACTCCTCATCAGACTCGGCACCCTTGGTGTGACGGTGCATGGCAACAACCTCGGTCTCCTCCTCAATTGCCTGTGCCTCCTCAAGAGCGAGCTGGTTTGACACAGAGCGCTGGTAAGGGTGATGGCGGTCACGGGCCGTCTTGCGAGGCTGTCCGGGTGTGGGAGCCGGCAGGTAGTCTTCCTGAACGCCGATGTTGTTACGATCGTCAAGCTCACTGAGTGGCGTGCGGTTTGAGGGGCTTCTGTTGGGAGGCGTCGACACCTGGCCGTTCCGTAGTGAAGTCTTCTGCATGGCGCGGATGGGCGTGCTGGGAACAGGGTTCGCGGCAGCCATCTCCCTCCTGAGTCTACGCTCGATTCGCTCCTCGACCCACCACTCTCTGAAAGTGCCCTGGTTGAGGTGTAGCCAGTGCTGCTGAGGGCCGACAACCATTCCTGGTCGCATAAAACGCATAAATGAGATGACCTCGTTGGCGGTGAAGCCATGACGGTAGATCAGATATGCGCCAATCAAGCAGCCGGTTCGGCCCAGACCAGCCTTGCAGTGCACAGCAATGCCCTTCTTCTTGACTGTGATGGTCTCATGAGCGAGGCGAATGAACTTCCGCACGGTGCTGAGCGAAGGACAAGTGCCGTCGTCGAAGATCATGTCGAGATGCTGAATGCCAAGGGCCTCGAAGTATGTCGGGGAGTAGAGAGGAGAGTTAAGTCGCACGACAAGGCCAACATTGGTGTTGGTGAAGTGCTCCAATACGTTCTTGAATGGCTTGGAAAGTGTAGGATGGGCTTCGATAGCTTCCAGGGATCGAGGAAGCGAAGCGTAAGCCTCAGTTCCCTCAACAATCTTTGTAGCTGGAGTGCTCTGTGGTGACGCAAAGGCGAGGAAGTGAGGTGTAATCCAGTTGAAGTCACCATGCTCGACTCGCTCGTACTTTTCGTACTGCTCGAGATCAAAGTTGTCCAGATCGCAGCACCTTTCTTCCTTCGCCTTCCACACACCATAAACAACATCCTGAACACTGATGCCATAGTCGGCCTGGCTGTAGCCGGCATCGCGGAAAGGCATCAGAGGAGGGTCAACCTGTGCGATGGGAGCAAGAGCCAGATGGGGCGGCCAGTTCTGGATCAAGACCATATAGCAAGCTAGCATACAGGCGGCGTTTGCACGACCTTGAGTGAGATCCAATGTCAGTATGTTGCTTGCTGTGCTCATTTTGGTCACTCAAACTCACTTCTTGGATCAGCAGCGCTGTAGAAAACAATGGGCCGGTCCTTGTTCTGCTTGGCACCAAGGATGTCATGGAATTGAATGGCGAATCGGTAGAGATGGCCAATGTGAAGAGGACCGAAATCATGATGAAAGGCATTGTAAAGAAGAATATCGTCAACGGTGAAGTAGCAGGGCGATGAGCGCTTAGGATCGAGCGGGGTAGCTTCTGCGGCACGAGTTGCTCGTTTTCTTGGTGAGGATGGTTGAGCAGCGTAGGGGAAGGGAGTCTCTGCGGTGGGAGGTTGCAGATAAGATGCAAGATAAAGACGATCTGAGATATAGTTTAGCGCTGTAAATGGGTATGCGATGTGGTTGACGTCGACGGTGAAGGACAGACGCTTGAACGGGACGACCGTCGGGATAGGATAACAATGCGACATGATTTTTTGTTCAAAGCCCAAAAGTAATTGGGAATGATATGAGGATATCAATTGTGGATGTGGTGATTGCTCAAGAGCATACCTGGAATATATTCAATCATGCTGACCATGTTGTGCGACTGTCGCGCGGAAGGTGCCATGGTGACAGGTTGCGCTTCTTGACAAATCCCACAGAGACAGTAGGTGAGACCGGCGGCAGTGGATTGGCCGTCCGGATGATTGTCAGGAGCGGCTGGCTGTGTTGGAAGGGGAGGAAGTCGTGATGTCGTAACAGGTAATGGAGTACACTGTTGTTTGTTGTTTCCTTCTTTGTTGTTGACGACCGTGCGAGGTAAGGCGGAGGGAGCAGGCGATTGCAAAAGAACGCTGCGCTGAAGAAGCAGTCAAGCACAACAGTTAAAAATAACTATCTATCTCTGTATTGTTCGACGAATGTGAGAGGGAAAAGTCGAAGTGAAAAGAAAAGAAAAATGAAAACATAGATAAAAAGAACAATGTTGAAGTAATGTTGTGAGTTGACAATGGCGGTAATAGAATGGGCCCACGATGTTTTTGTATGGGCTCGGTCTCGGCTTGGTTCTTGTTATTCTTTTCTGGCTGGCAAGTCTCAACCCCCTGGCTCAAAACAGTGCAACAACCTTCCCCCAAAGGGCAAGCCTCCTACGGCGCTACCAAATCTCACAAGTTAACAGGGAGTGAACAAGGTGTGGAGACCCAAGCAACAGTGTTGTCATGACAACAATCGTCCAAATTGTTGTCGGGATGTGGCTTGACCCCTTTCAACTGTGGCTATTTTGACATCGGGAAGCAAGCCACACACAGTTGTCCCCTGTCGTGCCTTGATTCTCAGCCTCTCTATTTCACAACCACAACCACAGCTCTGATCTCATTTTCTCAAACTTCAAGGATAACCCCACCACCAACCAATATTCCTCCTCCCCGCGCACGTAAAAGCAACCAAAAAAAAAAAAAGCAGACATTTGCGAGACATTAAAACGTCACCACACTTTTCAAATAGCCCCCCTTTTGCACCGTGACAGGGCAAGAAGGAGAAAACAGGTGGTCGTATCCATTCCCCCTTTTCTCTTCATTGTCAATAAACTCGATTTTACGTGCTTGATCTACTAGGCGCTATAAATCGGTGACTCAATCTACATTCCTCACCAGAGAATCCTCTCCGCTTACCCTGTGCCTACCCTCGGTCAAAGCCACAGACACCATACGTGTTGAAAAGACAATAAAACAAGGCAGGAAAAGGGAAGAGACAGAAAAAGGACTCACAGTCTGCAGCACCTAAAAGGGAAAAGAATCACCTGCATACGCATTCCATTTCATCTCGTCTTGTGCAGCCTACTACCGGACCCTCAAAGGAACAATGGCCGCCACTATAGACCCCGAGTTTCCCTGCTCAATGT
>JABGLY010000019.1:0-32961 GCA_013623525.1 Fusarium dimerum
GTCAAGTTGTCAGATGGCCATGACTGACAGAGGGAGATGAGGGGGTGGAAAAGCTTGATTGGGGTGCAAGACACTATTCTGCATGGCTAAAGGACATTTCTAGGGGGGGCGCATGCGGTCCGAAGGCCCTAAAGGAAGAGCTCCAATGGGTGTGAGCACTCCACTGAACTGTTTTTTTCTTTTCGCTAATGGCGTTGTTGATCCTTTCCATGCAGCCAGCATCAACTAATGAATGTCATGGTTCCTGGCATTTGCTACCCATCAAGAATCACATCAAGTGTCGATGGTCTATATATCGTCATATCAAACACTGTCTGATTTCGGCTCAACAGCAACAATAATACTTATGTATTGACCGCCTGTTTCATCAGACATCATAAGCGCCTGGCACAGGGTTCTTTCTACTCATGATCCAGGTTCAAGAAGCCCCTGCTCGACCCAATTTTCGTCTGCTTCAGTAGAGATCATTATCACTCGCACTATGCCTGTCGGCATCCGTAGAGCGAAGGTGGTTGGCATGTTTTACCCGGCTCCATCTTCTTGCTTAAGAGAGAGACAAGGTCTTAAAGCACGATTTGCGTTGTTTCAATGTTTAGGTCGATACAATCAACAAGAATGACAAGGATATGGTTCTCCTCCGCTGCAGCATTCAGGTGTTGCTGTTGGTAGTGGTGTGCTGTCATATAACAGCGAGTTTTATAGACGTGTCTCTTGCAGTTCCAGAAAAAGCGCATACTCTTGTGAGTTGATGGCCCGAGTAAAGCAAAGGCAGTGCGTTATTACCAAGATCAAACTGCGATATATGACTCTCTCCCTTGTTAGCAAAGATAATTGTCGTACATGTATGAGCTTGCTGGATAAAGATGCTTGGTGCTGGTGAAAGTCCGTTATAAGTAGCGATACTCGGGTTTTATGTGATTAGTGACAGTAACAAGCCCCACACGATGCATTTTCAAGTGTCTTGGAACTCAATTGTTACAAACAATACCCAAACTGTTGAAGCGTGCGCCGAGATAACTGTTTTCAAGATAGAAATTGTCAAGGTACTCCAGAAAAGATTGCCATCCGCCTGGCCGCTCGTGGCGTTTAAGTTTTTCAGGTAGGGCCCATCCAACTACAGTAAACGGCAATTAATTAATTAATTGACAGTCAAGGGCAGCAGAGTGAACTAAACCGTCAAGCTCAGATTGATTCGTGAGGTAACGAGCTGTTGTGTCCGTCCCAATGCGGCACAGGGCGGTAGTGTTACATCCAGCATATATAAGAGAAGCAATCATTTCTTCTATGGCGTCCTCGTCCGAAGCCTTCGCGAGATGGGATATTCATCATGGTTGTAGCCAAAACAAGGCAGATTACCTGATTAAGAACAAACGCTTATCCGAACTAGACCGATTTGCAATAAACACTCGACATGTCATCTGGCTAAGAGCACAGAGGTATGCAACATGCTTAGTGAACGGCGGTGATAAATGATATGTAGCAATGTAAACTTGCTAGTTGTTTTCTTAAAGGTTGATAATGCCTCGGTACGCGCCCAATGTGTGGAGTACACCGAAGCATGCAACGTCTTCCCTTACCTTCCTCTTCCTGTAGATGCTGGATGTCTTTGAAAAATGAGCCCCTGTCTGTCGCAAGCATGCCTACGAAGCCACGCTTGACAGATGGATGGCATTCGGGGATTGGAAGTTGTGCAAGGCCGTTCGTTACGACGACGGCCCGGAGACGGTCCAATAAAGGATAAACGTGGCAAATCTATCTTGTTGTAGTCAGACAAGTGTTTGTCACGAGCGATCATGTTGTTGAAAAACAGCTTACCGATATATACTCGCGTATGTTGGAGATATGAGAGGAAGTGCTTGTTTGCCAGCCACGCCGCAATTTAAAGAACCGGCCGAGCTTTTAGATTGGTCTCCGACAGATTGGTAATGACATTCTGGTCTGTGGTTGTTGTCGGCTCCGTCAGTAATCAGGAGAGACTTTTTTCATTTGAAGGCTTTTCTTTTTCCTTTTTCCCTTTTTGATTTCCTGCATGTTGGTTGGATAGGCTGGTCTGTTTCCGGAATCTGTTATCAGGGCGGCCGTCGAGGTGGTTGCAAGGCCTTGCGAAGCTGCAAGGTCATAGGCAAACGTACAGGGGTTTCTCCTACTAAACAGAGCGAAAACCACCCTTTGAATCCAAGTGTCAAAATCGTGCTTGAGTTTTGGGAGGGTTGATCTGTGGTTAGGTCTGTTAATTGATGGTCGTTGACCCTGGATAGGCCCGAGACCGAGAGGCTCGCCGACAAAGAAATTGATCGGGAGATTGATGGTCATTTCCAAAGTTTCCACAAAAGCAAACATGTCCAGGTCAGAGCAGGAATCCCAGCTGCTCATCACCAAGGTGGCTTGGTAGGTGGGCAGTTAGATGAAGATGATGGGTTATACCAGTGGTCCGAGTATTATTCCAGTACCTACCTAGGTATGTAAGCATCTATCTTTGGTCTTTGTAGCGAAAAATTATCTCGTGGCTGAAAAGCTCAGATGATCTAACGGAACGGAGTAAGGGAAGGAAGGAATTACACTGCAGATGCTGTAAACACAAGAAGGTAAGGTGCGACCATACGTGAGAATAAAGAGGAACGGGCCAATCACAGAAGCTGACATCCCTCTGTCGTGCCCCAAAATTCATTTCAAGACAACGGGGCTGCTTGGGTTAAATGTCGACCTCACCACTATCGTCTTTCAACATCATCCCACTGAGAGACATGTCCCATACTCTGCCTGCCTCATCAGAAATCAATCATGCTGTGTCAACACTGACCAGCAAATCAGATGTCGTCTCGACCACAGTGCATAGCAACATGCGACTACTCAGAGATACCTCAGAGAGGGCTACCCCCAACACCATCGCCTACTAGCTCTGTTATGCTGTAGCCTGGTGGCTAAAATATCAAGGGCTGCTTCCCCGAAAGATGAGAAACGATAGAATCACGCAGCCACCCCCCTAAATCGTGATTCATAAACTCGATGCGGTAGGTAGAGTAAGCTCTCACCCATCGGGTACTGTACGTACTGGTGGTCTGGCAGCTTGTATGGGATCAACAACATAATGTCATCCATCTTGTTATTCCTGGTAAGTACCACACATCATGAGATATCATGACCCTTGGCTGCTTCTAATCGTGGCGGAGAACTGTATCATACAATCTCTCTGTCGGGTTAATCTGGGTTTCCAAGTGAGATGGAGAGAATCTGGTTATGGTCGGCCAGAAAGACTTCATGAATCATCATGTTTACAAAAGATAGTAGCGGCAGCCGTACAGTCTACTTTGCAAGGATGAGGTACGGGCGTGCAAGGGATCATTTCTTTGTGTCGAGGGCCCTTGAGCTTTGAGCAATGTTCACAGTCCATGTCTTGGCCCTGGGCATCGCAGCGATCCTACTTCACTCCGCATCGCATTACGTGTTTGGCTCAGGTGGGCGGGCATATATCACTTGGGTCTCGGCGGGGCCGAGCAAGTCAACAAGACTAGTGACAAGGGGCCTCTGCTCTGTCATCTCTGCAGCTCTTACATTGGCAGTATGGCCTTCTGGACAAGCTCGTGACAACTAGGATAATCCTCGATTCAGCGAGCAATCTCAGCCAACGGAAACGCGACGGGCGAAGGTGCGCAGGAACGATACGACCCAATCTCATTAGGAATCAGTGCTTCAGGAAGGGTTCGATCCCGATCTAAGTAAGGTTTGCTAGGCAATATGTCAGATCATGGTCAATATCAAGTAGTACTTGAACCCCCACCGATGGTGTTAACAACCGACACTTACGGTCCTTCAACTTGCAGGGAAACAACCCTGCGCTGAATCTTACAGATCATGCAGGCATTGACATCAAGGGTTGTTTCTTTTTGGTCAAGAGACTTGCACAATTTGCCGACGTACATCAAGTTGATTGCCAGCAAGACCGCTATTACCTGCAGTCGATGATTCGAGACTGGCTGTCTGAGCATGTCTCGAGGTATCTATTATGTACGCCGACATTGTCGGAGGCTGGTGGCCCTGTCCCCCGTGATGTTTGACACCCTGCCTTATCGAAGCTCGATTGCATCGAACGTGCTGCTTTTACACCTTGAGTGCCGAACAATCTGCCCCGACATTACTAATGGCCCAAACCGTATCGAAATGCTGTGACACTTAGATTGTCTGATCTTGATCAAGTGGAAATTACTGTCAGTGGCTCAAATGGAGAACTGGGGGTTACTTGCACATGACGGACCGGACACTCAATGGCACCGCGTAAACTCGATACCACCTCGGGTGACCATAATGATCAATGTTATCATTGAGTTCAGGGATCTAGGTAAATCGCCTACATATTGGATTAGGTGCTTCCCACGTAACATCACAGAACAGGTATTTAACGAGAACTTTTGATTCGACACTCACCGCTAGGGCTTACACTACCGTGACTGCTCATCTGGAATGTTCAGAGAGAGAAAATTCTATGGTGGATAACATGGGTAATCATTCTGTCAGAGTCGGAGCAAACGGAATCTAGCTCATGATGACAGGGTTGCGAACAGAGGCTCCAGTCAGGAAACTACCTCATACTTGTCGAGAAGCGAAGACCAAGTCCGTCCAAGACATCTCCTGATGATATGACACTTTGCAGGAGTGGTCTCTAGAAGGCGTTGGCCTGAGACTCTGTCCGAACATGAATGCAGTGTGCTCATGCATGCCGTACTCGTCTGATACTTATCTGCGGCATGTCTGAACATGATTCATTCCACTCACGCACAACGGCTTCACTAACAAAGGTCTACTTGCTATACTCTGACTACGGACATTTTCTAAGCTGCACTATGCCCTACAAGGGCCGCTTCGTTTATTTCTAATCAAACACAGTACAGTAGAAGTTAGGTCTATCCAGGAAATACTGGGCAAGGTACAGAGTAGTATTGGAAGTGCATGGTCAAAACTTGACAAGGATGCAGCTCAATTTCACCAAAATCGCGCTAATGTATGCTGCAAGAAATGCCAAGGGCTAGCTGTAAGCTCCCCCTGTCAAGCTACATGCGAGAATACTGGGATTGTTGCTGGTTAGCCGCTTGAGTACGGATATTCTGCAACAAACTGACTTCTGGAGGACAGGACTGCCGAGAGTCAACATCATTGCTTTTTTTCTCCTTCACACTTCGTTTGATCGACTCTTTTCCCCGCGAGTCTTAATTCGAATTTGTCCATGTCGCTTAAAGTGGAATCCTACTTGGATGTTTTACATATTGTTTGGAGTATGGGGATGGGGATGGGCTGCCGACCCATGAAATCGAGACAGACTGCATTCGCACTAACAACCAGCACATCATTTGTTGTTCCCTGCGACTAAAAAGTTATGTATGGTATAATTTAGCAGGGCATGGTTAAGGTATGGATGGCATGGTATGGTTTGGCATGCCAGCCACGTCACTTGGAGTGGAAGAATGCAGGTCCCAGAAAAATACGTCCAGTCGTGGAGAAAACAATTGAGAAAAGAAGGAAACTCGCCAAGAAAGCTGGGGGGTTAGAGAGATGGAATGGAATAGTGAACAAGCGTGAGGGAAAATATCGCTCCCTTGAAGGGTAATTTACTTCCTTCTTAGAAGCCGGTTGTTGTTGTGGTAATACAACGCCGCTCCGGAAAGAACCCTTGTCAAGAGGCGGGGATCATTCAACACCTTTTTGAATATGGAGAAAGGCGTGAAAGGCTTCAGGATTACCTCTGAACTGGCGTAGGCCTGTCTAATGGTAACAGAACGAAAGTGTGGAATTGCTCTTCTGCTGTAAGTCCATTATACTATGTAGTAGGTATATGTAGTATGCGCATATTGACGACATATAGGAAATTGGTTATAATGACATCAGGTTCAACTATCGACGAAGTACACACGAGTCATCTCACTCACTACGAGCAGACACCAACAATGAAAAGGCTTGCTTGAGAATCTCATCTGTATCCAATTCTAGTCTTGGTTCGCCATACGATCTCAGCCCAAATTTCATCGCTGGATCCAAGAACGCTACCAACCTCATCCCTCACTTTTCTCATTTAACCTACTGCTCCCAGAAACCAGGGAAGAGGTATTCGACCTTCTTCATCGCCTCGGGGTTACGACCCTCGGGCTTGGTCATCCACTTGACAGCACCCTGAGTCGCGCCCTCCCAGTGTTTGGCAAGGACCAGGTCACTGTTCTCGAGCTCGGACAGGCGGTCCAGCACAGCACCGACAAGGCGTCTGGCGTTTTGGCTGTTGGCCTTCATGTACTTTCCGACCATCTCGACGTTGACATCCTCGAATGAGTGCCAGCAGTCGTAGTCGGTAGCCATGGCGATGACCTGGTATGTCATTTCAGCTTCGCGTGCGAGCTTGGCCTCGGGCAGTGTCGACATGTTGATTACGGATCCGCCCCATGATCGGTACATGTGGGATTCAGCACGAGTCGAGAATTGAGGTCCCTCTGTTTTGCGTTATCGCAAATTTCTTGTCAGATCATATTCTCCCGATAAGATTGACTAGGCTGGTGTCATTGAGAGAGAGAGAGTATTTCAACTTACCCATGACAATAACTGTACCCTTGTCGTGCAGGACTACGCCCTCACCCTCCATGTGCTCTGCGCAGGTCTTGACGACCTTAGCAAGACCCGCATCAAAGGGGTCAGCGAAGCCAACATGGCCGACGACACCACCCTCGAAGAAGGTGAAGGGACGGATACCCTTGGTGCGGTCAATGACCTGATCGGGAACGACAAAGTCCATGGGCTTGATGTGCTCCTGGAGGGAGCCGACGGCGGAGAAGGCGATGACACATCGGACGCCGATATGTCGCAGAGCAGCAATGTTGGCTCGGTTGGGGACCTCATGCGGGGCGAACTGGTGGTGGATGCCGTGACGGGCGAGGAAGGCGATGTTAACGCCCTTGTGGGAGAGGATATGGATGGGTGATGCGGGAGAGCCCCATGGCGTGACGGGGTTGAGAAGGGCGACGGGTTCGAAGCCTTCGAGCTGACCGAGACCGGTGCCGCCGATGACGGCGATGTGGACGGGCTCTATCAATGGAGATGGATTAGTATCATGGGGGAGTAGATGAGGTGAGTGATTACGAGCGAGGCTTTGAGGAGGTGGTTGAACGTGAACGTACTGTCGAATGTGGTAGGTAGATCAGCCATGTTTGGTGTCTTAGGAGAGAGGACGCTGAGGCTAGAATGTAGGAATTGACGATCAGAGAAAGTATGAGACTGTTGTCACCGATGATTCAGGCCTCTCTTCGTGCTACGTTCAAAAGCTGACAGTGTCTACACTTTTTTTTCCTGCTCTGCTTTGACTTACCCCACCATTGACAGGACGTTGAAAGTTTGCGTGCTCATGGAGGAGGGGTCGTGGGCTGCCAGTTAGGCTGTCATTGGCTGGTTAGGCTCGTGGTGATTGGGCATTGGTAAATTGGATTGTTTCTTGGTAGCTCGACCATTCATGTAACGGTGAGGTATACAGCCGCTCTTGTAGCGCAGTGTTTCTTATATACTTATTTGGAATTCTCTTTGCGGTGTTGGGTATGAGTGTTGTCGGGAAGTTGTCATGATCGAGCTTCATGATGGAGTTGGATGGCTACAGGGTAAATCATTTTGGAGGGTTTGGAGGGCACCTACGCCGCATTGGACAATGACTATAAATTTGCAGGAAGGGATATTTAAATGATAATCTATTCAAGGGTACCATATACGGCTGTGCATATTTCGAATATCGAACCTGAATTTTCATCTTCGTGTCGTGTTGTTACGATCATATGCTCCTGCTGTGATCATGGCAATTATGCTGAGGTCCCTCCCAAAACATTGGGCCTGGATGACAAATGTTTGTTGGTACGACATTTTAGACCTCCGGATTAACTACCAGCACAAGCCAAACTGATTTGCCTCTGCCTTGTTCACCCCGACAGAGATTTTCTGTTACTACTGTAATCATCTATAACACTTCTGATTTGTTTTCCTTCATCCAAATTGCATATCGCTACCTCTTTCTCACGTTGCCGCTCACTCTATTTCCTGCTCATCTCTCCCAGCTCCCACTAAAACAAACCCAAAGCGGACGGAAAATTTCCCCACCAAATTTTCACTGCCTCTTTCTAAACGAAACAACAATTCCACACAAAAGAGGTTCGACATCATCAGCACCGCCGTCGTTCGTGATATGACGAGCAGCGAAACCATGACTCGGCTACCAGACTATGTCAGCTTACCGGCGGATAGCCAGGACGAGGGGTCTGGTGAAACTATCGAGGAGCGATGCTTCTCCGCTGCCCTCATCTGCCTTGAGGGCCACTACACACAGTCGCCTCCCATGGGCCCCCAAACAGCTCTCAAGGTGAACTCTATGATCACAAAAACTCTGGAGAAGACACATACTCTTCGAAAAGTTCGGTAAGCAATGGCTGCACCTCTATTTTTCTTCATTCGTCGGACTGACCGGAATTAGTGAAGCACTCTCCAAGAATGTGGCCATCTGGATCTGGCTAACGAGGATATTCGCCGCTGCCATTCCCGGCTTGACCACGAGATCTGTTGGGCCTTTATCAAGTCTGAATGACCCCGACAAGGGCGTGACACCCCAGGAGAGCACGGCTTTGATTGTCATGAATCACGCCTCCATCAAGGAAGATCTAGGTATCCTCATCAAGCTCATGCACATCGCACGAAACCTTCTCGTCAATGCTGAGCCCGAGGTCCCCCAGGATATCTGTGCCGCTGTTCATTTCGATCAGATGGTATACCAGACTATAATTCTATGTGTCAACGTCACTAGTAAGGGTTATGACGGAGAGATTTTAGATGAGAGTCAGCGCCTCAAGCTCAGTGATGTTACAGATCTTTGTGAGTTGGTTTTGATGTCTTGTCTCGCGCCCTTGCTAACACTGTTGTAGATAAGAAACTGCTTGTCACATCTCTTCAGCAAGCTCATAACTGGACTGCCAAGCATGACCGAAACAAAATGTCATTCTGGTTTGACGTGTTATTTGACGATGACGGTGGCCTCTCTGGACCCGAGGATACCTTGGGTGATGGCTCAGGCTTCAGACCAGATGTCGCCAAACGGCAGGTCCAGCACTGGCTGGATCGTAACTCCAAGATGTGCGACACCGCCAGGAAGCTGCTGAAGGACTACGCTCAAAACCACGCCGACAAACCCCCTGGGAACCTCGCTCCTATCCGACCTCTGGCATGGAACTGGCTTCCCGAGGGAGCGAAAGACCCGATGAGCGAGGCGGCAAATAGCGATGAAAAGATCAGCCCTGTGTGGAAGCCAGATGAGACCGACAAATTTGAGCAAGATCGTGCTTATGGACGAGTTTCAAGAGAGATTGATACTTGGTGGCTGAATGCTCGCGACCCTAACTATGAGGATTGGGTTGTTGGAATGCCCTCGGTAGAATTTGCTCAGAGTCGAACAGAGCACTGTCGAAACAACCTGGTGCATCGCTATGCTCACTCTTACGGTGCTGACAACTCACCACCATCGGGCCATGTCGAAGAAGAGCTCTCAGACACTGAGCACTGTCATCACTGTGATCATGATCACGATCATGATCATGACGACGATCATGACGACGAACATGATCACGAGTGCGAGTGTGAATGCGACCACGACCACGATGACGATGACGACCATGATCACGACCATGATCACGACCATGACCATGACCACGACCACGATCATCATCATCACCATCACGACCATGAATACGCTCACGAATACGTAGAGGATATGATGGACGATGATGAAGCCGACGATGACGAATCTTACGAAGATGGCCCCCTAACAGGTTTACTAACGGAAGTACCTAACATCCTTGATCCCAAGCAAATAGAGGCACTTCACATGATAGTCAAGTCCTGCATCCTGGACAATGCCGGCTCGGGTTTGACAAAAGCAGGCGAGAACCTCCAAAAGACACGATGCCGTATGTTCCTAGCTCTTGACTGTGGAAAGAGTCTCTTGCGGGAGATGCTGGTGTTTATTGCTGTCTGGGAGAAGGACGAGCAATCACTCATCTTCCAGGTCACTACCCAGATCGTGGAAGCATTGCACCACAGCGCTTTGATTCCCTACGCCTGGAACTCCCTACGGATTCCCAAGGATATCATATCGCCAGCCCAGACGGTCCTTTTGCGACTAGTCAACCATATGTTCCGAGCCCGCGTCAATAACCCTTCGTCGCAAGAATCCAAAGACAACTCACGAGACATCAAGCTTGTGCATTTCTTCTTCAGCTTCTTCCGTAGTCGAATCGTCCCCGAGTGCGCCGCTCTCATGCACCTTCAAGCTCAGATCAGAGAAGAAAACTGCGACGCATCCGAGTTTCCTGTTGACAGCTGGGATATGGAACGTGCCAAGGATGGATTGGCCCAGTATCTTGACTTCCTCACCACTGTCGCCGAGATGATGGATACCAGAACTAAGCTAATCGAATGGGAGGCCGTGTACGATCTCATCACGATTCTCGGCGGCCTTGAAGCTGGAGTAGCTAAAAAGCCGCTGATTGAACTTCCCAAGCGATCTCCTCGTCCTGAAACGAGCAGCAGCAGTAGTGGAAATACGAACCCCATGGTCGAGCGTCCCTACGCAACGGCAGATGACAGTCTACCACCCTCCCCGCCACCGCCACCTCCACCTTTGCAAGAACCAGCCCACAAGTTCCCCTGGTCAGGTATCAAGGGCCAGATCTTCACCATCATCGCTACTCTACTACAACCGCCTCCCGGCCAGAGCAGCCCAGGAAACCCAGACGTCCAGATGCAAATGGTCAAGTACAATGGGATTGTTCCCTTACTAAACTGCTGCGCATATGATGACCACAACCCGTTCGCCAAAGAGCGTGTAACCATCTGTCTTAAATGGCTGCTTGATGGCTGCGAAGCCGCCAATAACTTCTTCCGAGAACTTGTCAACCTGGCGCCTCAAACGAATCTTCGTCCGCCACCGGGCGGAACTACAGTGTCGACTATTCGAGTCGATGGTATTCAAGGCGAGGTCA
Source organism: Fusarium dimerum (assembly GCA_013623525.1). Lineage (NCBI taxonomy): Eukaryota > Fungi > Ascomycota > Sordariomycetes > Hypocreales > Nectriaceae > Fusarium > Fusarium dimerum. Next base: position 11,040 of record JABGLY010000019.1, read on the forward strand.
AGGTGCAGGTCAGATCTGAGCAGAGAGGCCCGGGAGCGCAGGATACGGGAGACATCGTTGGTGATACGGCAAGGCTGAACTTGAATGCCCCCAGTGGACGAGGAAGTCTTGAGGATGATTTCATGGCGTAAGGACTTGGGAACATCTGAGTGAATTAATATACGCAACTTGGCAAGTAGGGTTCTAGTCTCTGGGTAAAAGGAATAATCGTCAGGAGTATAATCAAAATAGGACACTATCAGATTTGTCCACTGTTTCCCCAACTACGCGTTAGCAAGACTCTCAATAATGTTCAGTCGTCGATATACTTTAAGGCTTTTATCCCAGCCCAGTTCACTACGAAGGAATTATTATCAGCCCATCACAATGACATGTCGATGAATGAGCCTCGACAAGACAATATGTATCAGATGTCCTCATTTGTACTCTGTTTATAACATCGCCCTTCCAATTCACCATTTTTTCAACCACACTCGAAGGCAAAACATGAATATGCAAAGTTCTTGATTAGTATCTCAACTAGAATAACTTCTGAAAGGGTATCTCTAGAATTTTCTACTTGGATGAGTTGAGAACCCCTCTCAACCGCTCTCATGACCAGAAACTATATACGTCGTCGTTCCTCATCAAAGACAAACTGCAACGCTGTGGGCGATGATGCAATCGAATGATGCCTTTTTAAACCTACTTTTGAACCCAGATCTGAAAGAACAAGAAACATCAGAAAACGCCGTCATGGGTCAAAATTCCAAATGCACGCTATAGTAACACCACCGAATCATAATCAAGCTTAGACAACCACTGCGCCCAAGGCAGCGATGCCGGCAATGATGACCGCCGAGCCGTGGCCGAGAGTGCCTGCTGCATTTGGCGTCTCTGTAGCCGTGTAGACGCCCGTCAGCGTCGATGTTATGGTAGTCGTCACGGGTTCTGCTGTAGATGTCGAGACCGACTCGGTAGCCTCACTAAACAAGGGCCAATTCTCCGACGAGGAATACAATATTCCGTTGATGACCACACCTCCATCATCGTCAGCCAGTTTCCGCGCATCGTCATCGCATGTGGACCCAAAGGCTCTGATGTAGCATGTTGGATCCGGCATGGAAGGGAGCTTGTCTGTGTGGGTAGCGTTGGCGTCTCCCGTGGTGTTAAAGGTAGCAAGGTTAATGTCTTCACCAGTCGAGACCGACGTGCCCATGACGATGCGTGCAAAAATCTGGAAGACGGTCTCGGGCTGGTAGGCGGGAGCGGCGTGACCAGCCTGGTAGATACGGCTGAAAGAGAGGTTGCCGAACTGACGGACGACTCCACCGATGTATGACTCGTTGACGATGATGGGAGCGTAGCCAGCTTCCATGAAGCGAGTGCTATACTCATTTCCTGCTTCCAGAGCGAGCTTCTCAGCAACCGACTCGCCGCCTAGCCAGTTGCAGATGTAATCACGATCACCATACAAGAGACCAATTCGTACACCCTTATTGAGCAGGGCCGCCAAACGAGGAATGTTGCCATCACGCGCCATATCGCCTGTCTCGGCAAATTCCAAGTAAACATCACTGTTAGATAGGGTGTAGTTGACCGGTGAGCCCATGGCTTCCTGCACGCTCGCCTGGTTGAGGTACTCTAGAAACGTCATGGGAGGGAAAGGGTCGGCGTCTGATGCGCCGACATCGTAGGCACTGCGACCTGAGGAGAAATAGGCAGTTTCAATGTTGAGGCAGGCTTTCTGAGCGCTAGAACAGGCCTCGTTAACATGATCCTGGTTGCCTTGTCCCTCAGGATCGCTAGTATTCACAGCAATACCACATTCGCGGAGAAGATCACGACAACCGCCCACTGCGTAGTACTTGTCCGTGTAGAACTGGGCTTCGTCGGCAGATAAAACTTCGTAGCCGTACGAGTTTTCATGAGCGAATTGGGGATAGAAAGGCACCTGAATCTCCATATCAACGCAACCATTGACAATGCCGAGAGAATTGAGATGAATATCGATGGTTGTGTTACGCGGTAATTCGCCACTTTCTCGTCGAGCATTCTGTTCCTCGAATGTCTCGGCAAAGATGGGGCCATAACGACCACCATAGCTCTCTGCAAAGATGTTGACCCCTAGAGAGCCGTTCCTGGAATCTGGCTGGTATTGGGGGAATGTGGTCAAGAACCCTTGAACCATATGCCATACGGCAATGGCCGCCGTTTCAGTTGTATTGGCAGTACGACTAGAATTGCCAGAGCTGAACGTCCCATTGATCAATGCCCATTCTGGATAGAGAGTATTGACAACGGGTGGCTGTGCGATGTCGCTACTGGGGACTTCAAAGGTACCCTTGGTTGGAGTATCATAAGAGAAACCAACTTGGTTAGGCTACATGCTATTAGATATACGACAAAAACACGTATGATGATGGCACATACCTGGTCAATGAAGAGCATGTTTGAGGCGCGATCCCAGCCCCATTCACGCGCAATGGTGTCATATTCATCTAAACCCTTCTCAACAATCTCACAAGGGCCAGTTCCAGTGAAGAAACCATACATGGAGCTTGAACCAGGTCCGCCATTCAGCCAAATAGTAAGACTGTCGGTAGGTTCGCGAGCCTCTACGAACCAGAAGAAGAGATTGGTGGGATAGTCGCCTGGTACGGAAACCCAGCCCGTATATTGCTGCTGGGAATCGAAGGCGGTGGTGCAAACGCCTTCGGGGACCTTGTAAGAGACTGTAACATTGCGATTCGCGGGTGATCGGACAACAGTGAGGTTTCGAGACGCTGCGTCGGATTGAGGAATGAATTGAGCTGTGATGGCAGAGGCCAAAAGCGGTAGGAGCAAAAAGGATCGAAGCATTAAAGGTATTGTCATGAAGTCAGGCGATAACCGCGCCATGATGGCGGTTTATCGGGGAATTTTGTGAATTTCTTTCTACCCCAAACTGTGACGAGCTTAGTGTCGAAGCGTCGTCATCCCCATAACAACAATCAAAGGCTCTCAAGCTCAAATGGGATAAGACAAAGCTTTAGGTAAGACAAGAATTGCCGAGACAAGAGACAACAGGGACAGGAGAGAGTGCAAGACACGGGGTTTCGAGGAACGAAAGTATATAACAGATTCTAGGTTGAAAAGAAAGGAAAGGAAAGCAAGGCGAGAGTTGGCAGAAGCGCGTTATACACGAGAGAAGATGAATGAGAAAAATAAGAAAGATGCAGGAATCATGGGTGAGTGGGTTGACAAAGTTGTTATGGGTTCAGTCCCCTACCTGCCGCCGACGTTACGTAGCGGAAGGATGGGGGGAGCTTGGACGCTGAATGGATCATATTTACTTGGTTGTGCCTTGCATAGCCTTCCATTGTTTCCTTTTTTGGCGCTTTTCAAGAGGACCTCAGGGCTTTCTGCTGAGACGTTACAACTGTAGCGTGTAAGATGGGCCGGGGATTACGGGGGGAGGGGACTTACTGGATACCTAGGTAGGTACGGTAGGTACGGTAGGTACTCGTTGAGATGGTCGGGCTGCTGCGTCACCCGGTGGTTCAGGGAATTAATTACCTTGCTTCTAGGTTTCACGAAATGAGAATTATTTTCAAAGCAGTCGAAAGACAGCAAATCGTCAACCAATACTGACTTGCCCTCCTTGTTGAAAAGAACATGTCCCACGAGATTTCAGTATGCTCATCAGTACGGTACCCCGACAACACTCCTGGAATATCCCTGCATAGACAGGCAATCAGGATGAAGGGGGTTGTCCTAAAACCCTCAGCCGCACGCGTGGATTTTCCGCAGTCTTTCAAGTTCTCACTACCGAAAGGTGCGAACAAACACGCCTAAATTTGCTGGGATCTTCGTGAGGGGTTGTTCACATGAGCTCTTTCTGTCCAACATTGTTACATAGCTAAACAACCTCAGACCATGGGCAGGGTAAGCGGCAAGACTGATACTTTGTGCTGCTATTTTCGCATAACAAGCACATTGAACGATGGGAGTGCACAACTGCCTAGGATGGAAATCCCATGACGTCTCAGAGTTATGAAACTGCATGCTGTGGGGTCATTGATCTGCTTTGCTTACTGTCGTTACACTAAAGCCGCCTGGTACTTCATCAAGGTGAAGGTAATGGCAGAGGACATGATATCTTGGCATGAACTGCCGTTCACAACCAGACATTCTTGCTACACAAGGCGCTGCTTAGGATAGTTGAGCGCTAATAAGAGAGAGTACAAGGTTGATTACGCGATTAGTATTTTTTTACATGTTACATGAATACTTTTGTACACAATCAACTCAACTACTCTCTCAATCCCATCATACACATAATATAATTATACATCGTCTAGTCCAACCTGCGGACTGCGAAAAAGTAGTTGCCCACTCTTTCACTACCAGAAATCTCCTTCCATCCAAGTCCAGGCACGTAGACAACGCCCTGCACCATGGGGCTTCCCCAGCCCTGACCGGCAAGGAAGCTTCGAAGCTCCTCCTCGTTTAGATACTTGTTCCAGTCGTGCGTGCCCTTGGGTACAATGCCCAACACGTCCTCAGCCATAAAGTTCGTTGTGAACCAGCTCACCCATGTGCGTGCGATCGTGCTCATGACTAGCCATCCTCCAGGCTTGACGAATGGTCTGACGCGCTGGAGGAACGCACCAGGATCGTCGATGTGCTCGATGACTTCGAAAAGTGACACAACGTCGTAGGCTTCTTCCGGTGTTGCAGGCACAGGCAGGTTCTCGATTGACGTCTGACGGTACTCGAGTTTGGAGCGCAGGGCAGGATCTTTACGGGCGTGGGCACGCGCAATGGCAAGAACTTCGGGGGTCGGATCAATGGCTGTAACGTGGCGGGTAGACGGCAAACGGGCGGCACTCTCGGCGAAGATACCTCCACCGCAACCAATATCGAGATATGTCAGGTTCGACCGCGGGGCATCGGGCTGGGTGCGATGACATGCTCTAAGAAAATCATGACGAAGGGGGTTCATGAGATGAAGAAGTCGCGAGGAGCCATGGGGATCCCACCAGTCGGCAGCGAGGGCAGTGAAGTGTGAGACTTCATCGAGATTAACGGAGGAGAAGTTTGGTGATGACGATGAGCTGTGTCGTAGTGGTGCGAGAGAAGGTGATGCGATGATGTGGTGAGAAAGCGGTATAGTTGAGGACAGCAACGGCCGTCGACCCGAGCGGACGAGGGTTCGGAGCAGGTTACCTGCCGGCCGGGATGGAGCCGGCATGATGAATGGTAAGAGGGAGAGCGTGGTTGGTTGTCTGATGTTGCTGGTTGGTGATAGTGGGTGCAATCAATGGGAAGCACGATTTGATGACAAAGAAAAGTTGATGGAGAGATGGGAGAGAACCTGTGGACACAAATGGAAGTACTCCGTCTGCGAAATTACTATTAATCAATACTTAGACTTTCAAGACAATATCTTAATCAGTAGGAATATCATGTCCGTCTACTCCATTGATCGATCCATATCCAAGCTTGCCATTCTATCCGAAATTGTCGTAATTCATCACGTACAATTAGTCAATGGGATCTAATCAATTCCTTCTCCAATTCTGCTGACTGATGCTTTCGCAATTCCTTACTCCAAAAACGCAAAACGCCTTTACTGTGAAGCTTACATAATAACCGCGCGATAATTCCCAGGTGAGGATCCAGGGTCTGACCAAAATAGGAAAGACTCTTTTTTTTTTTTTATTTCCCCTGGTCTACCGGTGCATGTGAGCATGAGAGACTTCGGAACAGGTCAATGTTGATGAGGATAGCCTCAAAGGCAGAAACACTGAAAGAGTCGCTAATTTCAATAAAATTCTATGTTAGTCAAGTTAACTGTAACTCTCAGCAAAGCGGGGGGAACAGAGCCGACTCGGTCGTGAACTTGCCGCCGAGGTAAAAGATGAAAATCAGATGACAAGCAATTGGGGGAAGTCAACTGCGTAGCTCGATTTTCCCCCATACAGCCTAGGCTTAGTCCGGGTAAGCCGATTCCAAGCTGGATTCTCTTCCTATTTCTCTCTCTTCCCAGTAACTTGGGGTCTATTAGATCCCGCTTGAGTCGGTTCGTTTCCCATGTGGGAGAGCCGGCAATTCACCGCGCCGCGCCGACTAAGACCGGAGAGCGGAAGTAGGGAAAACTCCCCTCTTAGGAGGAAAGATCATGCGACGGTTTGTAAAGAGTACATATCCGCTAGATTGTCAACTGATTTGATATTCATTCGATTCCTCTTCTTTCTCCTCTTCTTCTCCCTTTTGCCATTATTGTGCCCCTACCAAAGGTGTTTTTGTGTATCTGGTCGTGCTTACAAACTTGACGGAAAGAAAGAGAATCGCAGCCCCTCCTCCTCAATCCACCCAATTCTTCAATTTATTTTCACCCCGCTGTCACCCGCTGCAGTTTTACCTTGTTACCCGCCCCTCCGAGCACGGTTCCCTCCTCCAAGTCCAAGTCCCTAACCCGTCGCAATCAACGGCGCATTTCTTTTCTGTCATTCGCATTTCAGCTTCAGCGCAGGACCCTTTGTGCATATTCTCTCTTCTCTCTTTGGACGTAGGCCAAGACACTCACGACTCTACTTTTTATCTCAATCTCAACATCCGCACATCTATCATCTTTTATCCTCGACTTCCCCGCCTGTCGACTCATACCTCTGTCTCTCATCATGCCTTCCTCAACTATCGACGTCAACAAGTTTGACTCAATTCCCGACTCAATCGAGGCTTTCCGTATGCGCTCTCCCTCCTCCTTACTGGTAACCACTCCTCAAATCAAGCTAACACTTCGTCTACCAGGCAATGGAGAATTCCTCGTTGTTCTTGACGACCCCTCACGTGAAAACGAAGCAGACCTCATCATCGCCGCTCAGGACATAACGACAGAACAAATGGGCTTCCTCATCCGCCACTCCTCCGGTTACGTCTGTGCCCCTCTGTCTCCCGCTCTCACCGACGCCCTCCAGCTCCCCCAGATGGTCCCCGATAACCAGGATCCCCGCGGTACAGCCTACACCGTCTCCGTCGACTCTGCAGACCCCTCCGTCTCCACCGGTATCAGCGCCCGCGACCGCGCTCTCGCCTGCCGCACTCTCGCTGACCCAAAAGCCCGCCCTGAAAGCTTCCGTCGTCCAGGACACATCCTGCCTCTGCGTGCCCGACCAGGTGGCGTGCGACAACGTCCCGGCCACACCGAGGCGGCGGTTGAGTTCTGTCGCTTGGCGGGTAAGACCCAGGCGGCTGCCATCTGCGAGATTGTCGACGACGGTGACGAGGTTTCCGGCCAGGCTATCCGTTCCAACACCGGCATGCTAAGAGGCGAGGCCTGCATTGCATTCGCGCGCAAGTGGAATCTCAAGGTGTGCACTATTGCCGACCTAGTCGCCTATGTCGAGAAAACCGAAGGAAAGCTTCCTTCCAACGGCGCCGAGTCAAATGAGAGCTGAGGAGATAGGGTGGGCTACGGAGCTCGGGAGTGAATGGCTGTGGGAAAGCAAGAAAAAAAATCATGAAGGACATAGGACCGCATACTCGATTTGGATGGTTACTTTTTGACTTGAGTTATCTCTTTGCTTCATTGGGACATTCTGGGCATAGACTGGGAGGAAAGGGGAAGGGAGGTTTATCTTGCGAGTTGATATATTGACTTTCTTCAAGGAGTTCTAAAAAACAAAGATGAAAACAAATTCAGGGTAGTCTTGGTGGTTTCGCTGTGAAATGACCTGTGCCTAATTGACATGATTGGCCTTGCTGGACGGTCAGCCCGTACGGTATCTGGATACATCACAGCCTTACTGATAGGTCACTAACAGACAATAGGTTTTTTTTTCGTACATTATATTTTCGAGCTCATTGCTTTTAGAAGTGGATCATCCACCTTGGGTATCATCGCGTCGTTCCATTGTATCACATGCTCTCATCTGTAGTGCCCGATAGCCTACCATCACCCTTTCCGCTCAGCGATTTCTCGTCTCCCTCTTGACAGCTCTTCCGGGCACCGGTTTATGGCCTCTAACCGTAACCTCAGCCTGTTGACCGTCCTCTTCTTCCTCTTCCTCTTCCATCATGTCTTGCTGCTCCTGGGCTTGACGTGCACGCTTGATGCGACGCATCATGGCCTGGTCGAGATAAAAGTCGTGATCAAATTGAGATCTGGAGAATTTCTACTTCAATGTCAGCTAATCGGTGAGAACATTCAAAAGCTGGTGAAACATACCTCTGAGCATCCCGTCTGGGGACACTGTACTTCGGCCCCTGTTAGGGGCAAGTAATCCAGGATAGCCGACTTCTCAAATGTGTGTTTACACTTGCGATTACTGTATGGCTCTTTCATAGGTAATAGCGTGAGAGGGCAGTTGATGCTGAGGACTTCACGAGAGACGGCAATATCGTCATCTTCGTCGTCCGCTTCACCTATCCCAGCACCCGCAGCACGCATCACCGGTTTTCCGTCATGTGTAAACCAGCGGGATGCGTCTGGTAGAGGCGGGCCGTCCTCACCGGCCATTGAATCGTGCCATAGCTTTTTGAAGGCGGCGTAGTCGTTGTTGAGAGCATAACGTTGGCGCATGGAGAGAGCTGCGTATTCATCCTCCTTCTTGGAGCGTTGACGTCGATACATTTCGAGAACACTAGGGGCCTCAGATGGCTTGATCCCGTCCTCTTCATCGTCCTGGTGGTCTTGTAACCATCGTTGCATCTCCTCTGAATCCGCCGCGGTGTTGGTGTAACAGTAATCTAGAATTCCAACCTCGTCTTCCAACTCAGCCCTGCGATCAATCAGGTCACGAACTGCTTTCTCCGAGGAATCCGTCAGGGCATTTACGCGACCTTCGAGGTCTGCAACATGTTCTTCCAGTCTCTGCTCGTCCGCCGTTTTTTCCGTCCCTTTCTCTTGCCTCTTCGTACTCATAATGTCGAGCCTTTCACGCTGCTCCCGCAACCGCTCGTGCAGATCACCAACGCTGGAACCAAGAAACCGAAGCGAGTCAGCTATCGTTTGTAGGTATACGGCATTGTTTCGGTCGTTGGCGAGGTCGGAGATGGCACGTCGGCCTTCTTCATTGAGGATGCATGATGGTTTCTCATATTCGGGAAGGGCTGTTGAGTGAGATGAAGCTGCGACTGAGCCGCCGGAATGGCTGATGAGTCTACGAGACATCACAATATGAGATGAGGCAACCGCAAGAGATAGATCCGATATTATGGCAAGCAATTGTTTCGCACCATCTCAGTACTTGGGGCTGGGTATCTTTGTTGGTTGGTTCTACAGTACACTGCTTTCGCCCAGCAGGGGTGACGCGACAAAGAGCTCTCAAGACGCGGCTTGATTGTTGGTCATTAAACTCATACCCTTGCAGGCAAGTAGTTGTCGGATAAAATAAGCGCCGCGTCCGAAGAGCACCTAGCGTCATAAATTCACCAACCATGCATGTCTCCGACTCCCCGACGCCCGATCGCCATGAGGAGTCGACTGGCATCGATCAGGGTCCCTCCTTCAAGTGCGACAAGTCGTCATTGCTTCGGAGGGGTTCTAGACTTTGGTCGGCTCTACTCTTGCGGGTAGATAAGAGGCATGTCCTGTGCGGTCAAGACATTGAGGGATAGCAGTAGCAGTGAATCGGTAAGGAGGCTAGGCGGAGCGTTTCTGGGTTCGTGCCATTGAATGACAGTTCCCGTTGTCAAGAATCTCGATGAGAAGATGGGACCCTAGACTCTCTTTTAATGCTTTACTTCATCATCGCTACAATTGACCAAGAATCCACACGAGGTCTAGACCCACGAGCAATGAGCCTAGGATCCAGGCACAGTTTCAATATCTAAACTTGGAGTCCTGGTGAGCTGCCTTGGTGAGCATCTCGATGAGTTGCAGTACGTGCCACGTGATTGGCTGTGACCAAAACAGGTGGACAAAAAGAGACCCCTTCCCCTAACGATGGCGCTGCGAGATCTGAGATGGGGAACAAGCCAACGTTAAGCGCGATCGCAGCGTCACAGACTCTGGCCCATGCATCGACAGTCATCGTTTTCGGGCACTAACAGGATTTCTGGGGAGAGGGGGACAAGTTCTCAGATTGTCTTCGATTTGGATATGTCAATCGTGCATTAGCAGAGGCATCAATGTTGTGGCATTTAAATCCCAGTCGAACAGAATCGCGCAAAGTCGCCTGCATCGGATCACGATGGTTCTTTGATTGCAGTGCAGGTCTGTGTAATCGTGATTGTAGTTGACGATGCGTTGGATGGATGACCATTGTAGGAGAAATAGCTCCGCCGCATAACAATTTGTTTTGGCTAACTGCATGTTGGATATTTGGATATTTAGTTGCTAAATACTAGAACGTCAAGTAAAGTAATGATTGTTGAAAGTCCCTGACAACAGTATCCAGCTATGGCAGCCAGCACATCACTAACTCATCGATGGCCCTTGACGGCATTTTCAGTGCAGATCGGAGGTACTTGTTCCTGTCACTGAATCCACGCCATAAAGTCTGTACCTGACGTCCAGAGCTAAAAGGGACCTCTTTAACGCCGGCTCCGTCATTCATTCGATGTGGGGTCAGCACCGCCACCAATCAGCAACAGCCTGCAACTTCGATGGAGGTTCGATCCAGAGCCCAGCAACTTTAGCTGACGATCTTACAGACTCTTTCATCGACCCAGCATCGAATTTTGACATGACTTTTGGATCTTTTGGTCTTTTTTTTCTATCTTTACACACACACCCTCTGTTGGCGCATGATATGATATGATATGGTTTCATGTACAGACACATTTTCTCGAGTGAACTGATGAATGTGTTCTTCAGACGGACAGCTTTGTTGTTGAAAATAACAATTATCACTATCCGCTCATTGTCCTGATCTGCTCAATTGAATGACATGAAAAAGACCGCATACCGATAATCATTGATTCAGCCTCGCGATCGTAGACATTATTCCGAGACACTTACTTCTAATCAACAACCGATACGTGCAACCATGAATGACGCTCACGCTTTCTTCTTCATCAGCCCACGCCTACGGCCCCTACTCTTCATCCCATCATCGCACACCCCTCTCAACACTCCCAATCGCCACCCCAGCTAAACTGAACAAATGAAATCGAAAATAACAGCCTCTTCTCAGCTTCCCATGGGTTAATGATTCCGAGGCTTTCTCTCTGCTTGCTTAACCGAACTCATTCTAAACCCATGCGAGTCCTAGTAACACAGCTTCTCCATCTTCTCAACCCCCAGTTAATTGTCCGATATTCGTGTGTGCCCAGACGCATGTAAATTCTCACCCTGCCATCACTCCTCTCTTCCAACATTTCCTGATCACACCTCAAAAGCATACGATAGAGGGATCGTGACTCTGCTTGTGTCATCTCCTCATCATTCCTTCTCCTCGCTTACAAGTCATACCTTGTTTAACTTTGTATTCTCCGCATCAACTGCTACCTACGACCTTGATATTTCTTTGGACAAGACCTCTCCGACTTGTACAGCCTTGATTTGATATTCAACATAACCCTGGACCACCGACCGACTTACATAACCTCCCCCCCACGTCTTGTAACCCTGGGTTATTAATTATATCACACACGCCTTCCTCTCTACCGGAACCCGTTATACATCACCTATCTTTTTACCCGAACCTCGAAAACTACGCCGCCACAGTCACGTTCCCATTATCCGATGCACTCCCTGTCCCCCTCCTTAGCGTTGACTATTTCACCATCTCGAACTCCTTCACCACTTGCTTCCACCATGGCTAAAGCATCTATGCCCATGATGAACCCTTGGGAGTCTCGCGCCCTCAATGTAAGCCATCATTCAATAGAATTTCCTATGCCACCAAAAGCATAACAGTACACTAACACGATTTGTAGTATGGGTTCCCTGAGCAAGACTCTGTTGCGCCTGACGGAACTGTCACCTCTGCTGGCACATGGCGAAGAGTACAAGATCCCATCATCTATCCTGGTCTATATGCTCCCAGCGGGTTGGACATTATGAACCTCCTCGTATGCCATTTCTCTAATTTTCTAACCCCATCATCACTCTAATTATAATCCAGTTTCGTGTTATCTCTCGTCCCAATCCTCAAGTCGTTCTTGGGCCTGTCGACTGCTCAGTTGCCCTTGTTCTCTGTGACATGGACAAAGCTGATGCACCCATCGTATACGTATCCGATTCCTTCTCCGAGCTCACCGGCTATTCTTCCCGGGATGCCATTGGACGAAACTGTCGATTCCTTCAATCACCTCCTGGACAAGGATACAACAGTGACAGTCCTAGATCGGGGTCTGATAAGGTCGCCGTTCACCGTATGCGTCAGGCAGTTTACGCAGGGAATGAGATTCAAGTCCCCGTCACAAATTATCGAAAGAATGGTCAACCTTTCAAGAACTTGCTCACGATTATTCCTGTTCCATCCGACAACTCTGGGCCACGCTACTGCATCGGTTTCCAGGGCGAGACCTCATAAAACCAACCAACCAACCACAGTTCCTGTCGTATACGAGATAAGACGACATATCAAGCCTTCAAAATTATGATTTTTTTGTATCAGCGGCTATCAGGCATTCAGGTTACATACGATACCCACGATCATACCGTCTTAGACACGGTTTATTTTCTCATTAAAGTATTGTAAGGTGTTACGGTTTCCTTCCCGCATATCAACAAACACGGCGCTTTGCAGTTTTAGCAACATGTTGTTTTACCATCTATTCTCTTTGTTCTTAGATATCATACTTTGATGATTTTTACGCCCATGGAAAGATCACTCAAGCATTATTGCATTTACAGGATTTGTTTTTAGACAAGGATTATTGGTGTTTGGCATGGGCATAAAAGAAAGAGCATTGGGTAATAGAAGGTCACTAGCAATGGGATCGATTTGTTCATTTTATTTTATTTTGATATGAGCGTGATGGACTGGGGCGTTTCAATACGGTATTCATCACCACCATCAAAAGAAATGGCATTATTCTCTTCATCTCGGCTGCTTGAGATACACTGTGAGGTCAGGGTTTGGCCGAGATAAGGAAGTCTGACCAGCCATGGTGGTAAAGACTCCAAAATTCAGCAGATACTTCCCATTTATTCCACCCCTCCCTTACTTCGGAGACGTTCCAGCAACTACAGTAATACATTGTTTCAAGCTCGGCATAATCGTGTTTCCACCGCGGTACGTGGCACGCATTCATGCCATCACACCACTCCTCGATCCTCATGTCCAGGTGTCGGACGGCATGATCGGCAGGGTCCTGTTTGTCAAAGAGGGGTCCTGGAGCCGGGGTCCCGGTCAATAAACCAACATGTTTCTCCACCATGGTAGTGTCGGGTAACTTCTTGTTGCATCATGACAGCTCTGCCGCTTTGGTCTGTCAATGTGCCTAGCCCGGATGTTTCCATATATTGGGTAATTATACGGTCAGCTTGGAAAGGGCTGCAACGACCGTCGTGGCACTCGTACTGTGTGAGGGAGTCATAATGTACCAGAACAATGCCTCCGTAGGTAAGCATTGCAGCATGGCTGATTAATCTCTGGTTATCCTGTAGGCCTTCTCAGATACCAACTTGTATGTATGGTCTCGGCAATAGAATGTTGTAAGCCTAGGTAGAAAGGAGTAACTTGCTCAAATGCTACTTCGTAACCACAAGCTCAAGGAATCAATATCAGGATTCGTCGGGCCACTGGTCCAGCCCAGTTCGGCTACTGAATTTTCGTCCAAAAATGAGGTTGCATCAACAATCATGTGCCGTGTTTTAGGGCTGGCAAAGTTTCCGGGTCTCTCAGGGAAAGGATTTCCAAGGAATGGGCAACACCACTGCCTATGCCGATCACCAGAAACAAATGGAGATGTGGTATAGCAGAGTGCACGAGTCAAAATGCGCCTACTTTTTGAAGATCTTGACATGATATATAATATATCACGCCACGATATTGTTGTCTATCTCCTCAGTCGTGCAGATCGTCGACGACCATCATCCGGTGTTTCTTGTGAGAGTTCCTTGATCTTGACAGCATCTTCGTCTGGCTCAGCTTTAGTAACCTTAGCTCGCTTCTTCCCTAGTTTTGCTGGTGGCTCATCATCGGAATCCCTAGCACTCTTCCGTGACTTTTTCTTGGGGGCTACGATTGCCTCCTTACCCTCACCCGGCTCTTCCTTGACACCAGGGGTGGTCCGGCCAGTCTTCTTCTGAACGCCCGGTGCATAGCAACTTGTGCGCCCTCCAACAGTGATGAAAGCAAGTTTCTCTCCGTTTGGTAGCTTGGTAGCTGCTCCTTTCGAACCTTTGCCCCACCGATAGTTGAAGAGCCAATGTTCAGGGAACTGATCTGAATCACCCAGCTTATCTATGGCTGTCTGACACACATAGCGTATCATTTTGAAAAGGGTGGTTATTTGTTCGTCGCTGAAGTCATCGCAATATTGTTCGGGGTGGAGTTTCGCCTGAAAGAGTGTCTCATCGGCTACCCAATTCCCAATACCACTGATAGTTGTCTGGTCCAGGAGAAGAGCCTTGATCGGGACATGCCTTGCCTTCATCCGATTGCGAAGATAGTCCTCTGTGAATACATCAAGGTCGATGACTGGATCTGGCCCGTTCTCTACAAGGGGTGAGTGTTTTCGGATGCTTTCTCCGGGACAATCGACCAATCGCACACGACCGAATCGACGAGCATCTGTAAAGGCCACCTCTGTACCGGGTGAACCTTCAGTCTTGAACTGAAACTTCCAGAATTTTGGTGGCCATTGTTCGCGCTCTTCGTCCTTCATCTTCTTATAATAGTTTGTATACGCTGTCTGTTCATCTTTTATATGTATCCAGCCTGGCTCGTCGTTAGCTGAGGATGATAACGCCAATGGTGACACCTACCAGTCATGCCAAAGTGCATTACGAGATGCGGGGGCTGATCTAACGTGATCCTGTACGAGTTGGTTAACAGGAGAGACTCTTGGCAAAGTTCAGCATAGGGTAACTTGCCAAAAATATTTACCCTGGCTTCCAGCAGATACAATCTAATGAGTTAGGACATGCAGCTCAAGTTGAAGTAATTATCCCCTTACCTTCTTTCCCATTAACGCCTCCTCGACCTTTTTGCCAGAAGTGCCGACCTTGCCAAAGACATTCTGGTCATCAATCGCTGATGCAGATACGATTCTTTTCCCCACAACGTGAAGTCGTAGAAAGTGGACAATGCGCGCAACTGGATCGGATTTGATCAGTAGATGTAGAATAGGCAAGCGCTTGTGGCTAAAACACACCTTCAGCTATCTCGGGCATTGTTTCTGCGTTATAGAATATCAAGAAACGCGCTACAAAAACGGTGGATAAGAACACCACAAGAGTTGATTGACGACTGAGCTGTAGAGGTGACGCGATCAAATTGCGGTTCTTGGATGCTTCGCGACAGGGGACGCGATATCACGTGTCAGATCACATGGGTGTATCCCCACTTCAAATAATTTTTTGTTGCTATAAACTTCGCAAAATCTTTCCTCTTCAGTTTTGTTTTCCCTCTTCATCAACAACAACAGCAACAAACAATTGGCTCTTGAGGTATGTACAATTACGCAAGACAATCTCTAGCGTTATAATCCCTTCCTGATGACAACCTACACCGCAAACTAGAGTCTTTGACCTAAATGGAATGAAACCTCAAGTTATTTTCACGTCAGTCTGAAAAGACAACGATCACACGCCCGGTTTTAATCAATTGTACTACGAATCTGGCGCTGACCAACTATATAGAATAGACTTGCATCACCAAGCGGTGGATCATTGCGAGCTCGCTCACGACCACAACCGTGCATCGACTACGATGAATTGTACGTATTATCGCACTCCCACACTATCCCTTCCATGATGATCAATTTTTCGTACAATATACGCTGGAAATTACCGGCTGAGATTCTTCGTTGACGATATAAAATGGCTATTTCTGATGCTACCAATCACCACACTCTTTCATTGCTCAATTTTTGAGGGCTTCCACTGACAGTTCCTCAAGGTTCCAACACTGGCAAGGTATGCTATGTCTCAATGCACCCTCGACCTCCATCGACTTGTATGATGAAACGGCACTGGGCTCCGATTATTTCCATGAGCACGAAAAGCCAATTTGCGGCAGGCCTAGAAAACCTCGCCCACTGATTCAACACGATCTGTCGACGATTGATTGTTATACCTCGGTTCACTCGAGCTAATATGATCTGTCAGTGTCAGTTTGGTACTACTACAACATGTGTATTGGCTCTATCTGGTCTATCCAACGTAAGTTCTCGCAATATCTCATTATCGTCCTGCTTTTGTGATGACACCGATGACGAGTCTTATTCGAGTTTTCGTTGCAGACACCATCTTTTTTTATACCATTCATGCCTTAACTGAATCGCATTTGTTACCCATGCTTTAGTAATTGCTTCCTTGTGTTCTTTGCTAACTGATGTAAAGATTTAGTGTAAGTGGGAATAATATCGGCTGTCTCATTACGGACTATCATCTCCCTGATGAACCCAAATGAAAATGACAAGCATATGTCTGAGCTTCGGCTACGAAGACAAATCATTTATAACCTGATCGAGATCAAACTTGTCATGGTGCTGCAGCCTTGGCCAAGATTAATGCTAACTGGGCAAAGTCAATCTAGACTTGACTGCTGACTGAAAACATCTCCAAAGGTTAGTCTACTTTCACTCATCCTTCACCCTTCCCAAATGATGTTACAATATCACGACGGTCAACGTAGCCATATTGCTTTGACGAAAACGCCTGTGACAAGGCACCTTCTCCTGAAAACACCCACATCACACACTTGAGTCTGCCAAATTAGCTTTGACACACCACTGACTGTGTTTTAATAGGAATCCGAAGATGGGAGTATCCTTTACCAACCGCCCGAGTGTGCGTCGAGTAGTGTGCGTCGAAACATCCTGTCTATTGGTACAGTTTCTTAGCATAACATACCAATGTCAAGTAGCCTGGGCAAGTGTCATGGGCATGTAATGTGTAATGAATGATCAATCTGGCCGTTACTAGCTATTAAATACATAACGTATCATTTCTGAGTTAAAACCCTTGCCAACAATCTTAACAACGTTTTAAATGTCAAAGAGTGACCGGGACCTTCCCTTCATATATCCACCCGCAGCCGCGTTACTCTTAGTTAGATCTGCTTGAGATTAATTCGATCCCAGGACTTGCATGGCCTTGGCACAAGGGACAAATCATGTCGCAAGCACCTTAGATCGAGGTGTACTCTCTCTTAATGTCGCCTTGTGTTGTAATGTGTTCAAGAGAAGTAGAGAAACTTCCATGCCGACGGTGTTGCGGCTCCGGGAAGTGAGACACAGGACCACTCGAGAAGACTGCAGCCCCGCGGTCATATCCATGAGCAGGGTACGTCTGGGAATATACTGGTGCTCGATGAGCTTCCCAAGACTCCCGGCCGTAGCTACTCGGGGGTGAGGGATAGACATGGCTACAGAGAGAACACCATCAGGAACAGTTCGAGAGTGAAGCCTGGTGACAGGGATTCGGGACTTACGGGAAATTCAGGCCCTGAGTGACACTCGGGTTTTGGAACGGGCTGCTGCAGTAGGGGTCTCTTCCTCGAGGATCCTCGGATCCTAGTATGGCATGTCCATGGTTGAGATCATAGTAGCAGACGGGTCGAGTCTGAGCAATGGGAGAATCACGCCCAGCGCTTCCTGGGTTGCTTCTACTGTCCTGGCTGCTGGCAACTGAGCTCGAACGATCCAGTCCTGGAGGTGACACGGGTGGAGATGGGAGACTGGTAATCGGGGAGGAAGATCGTCGACGGAGACGGCGTTTCTTGCAATTGTATTTACCGACACGCCAGGTATCAAAGTGTTGGCGGTAGGAACGTATGCTGTGGATGTGTTAGTCAAGTGTGCCAAAGACAGTAGAGGAAGATTGGGGGAGTGAACTTACGAGGCTTCGAAATTGTATTGTCCTTTCATGATTGCTCTGACATCTTCCAATGTCCGGCCTTCCTGGATGTACAGCTTGGTGATGGTCCTACGGTGTTGATCCCAAGGCTTGGCCATCATGATAATCTTGCAGATTTCTAGTGTAGTTTACTCGGTTTCAAAGCAGACAGACGAGAGAATCCTTGATGGTCTCGATTTGGGAGAAATTGGATTTCTTGACCTTACTTTGGCCGCTGGTTAGTTTGTCTCGGTTCCTGAGGAAAAGTAATAAATATCGTTGAGAGAAATCCAGGTGTTCCGTCCGGTGTAAGTCAAGGGGATAGCATTGGTGTGTATTTCAACGTTGAACTTTGAGGAAGTGAAAAAAAAAAAAAAAATAACAAATTGTATATATAATGGATATCTGCTGAGGAGTAACTTGAGAAAAGAAGAATTGAGGACCCGGGGCCGACTTCTTAAGAACTTAATTCCAAGAATACACATCTATGCTTCTCCAGAGCCTCGTTTTGAACATTGTCTTGTTGCCAGACACCCTCCCCACACACGCAAGTACACTCACCACGACTGGTATATCCTATGCGCGCGTACGTATCGTGTGCTGTGACGAGGCAGAAAACGAGCAGGGGGGGTCGGGGTAAGAGTCACTTGGATTGGATAGGAGGTTTCTGCGAGGAGACTAAGAGTTTGTTGGTGGCTGAAAGTAGGACTCTTTCTTATCCATCTTGAATCTTGTCTGTGAGTGTTGTTCATTCTCTGGATGTATCAAGTTGAAATCATGATATTGAAGAGAAGAACGAGGCAGAATCACATGGATTATTGGCTAACATCATACTATGTGAGCCTGTAACAACATCATCTGCCTGGAGTATAGATTAGCTTCTCTCCCTTGTGATGATGGAGGTGTGGGAAGTATTTCGGAGACGATGCGTGGAAAGAACCAACCGCCCAGTTTACCAGTGAAAGGAGAAGAATAAGGAGGGAGGGGGGGAGAGAAGGATTTCGGTTATCTAGTAGGCAAGGAACAAGCAGTTCGCCCATGTAGTATGCACACATTAATTCAGCCTCATTGAGCCGCCAAGGTCTGGAAGAAGGCGTCTAAGACAAGGGGGAGAAAATAGAAAACGCTGTTCACATTTCTGGGTGCCTCGTGGGGCAGCACGTATTCATAATTCATTGCCTTTCCATCAGATAGATACCTGAATAGGTAGAGAGGTAGATATCCCAACACAATTGGGGGTTTTGAAAGTTGACGACTGGAAGTCATTAAAACTCAAGATTGAGCCCGCCTTGTTTAATTTACTTACTCCTATCCCATACTGAAACCATTCCTCCATTTCGTCCTATCTTTTTCTTTTCTTTTCTAAGTACCTATTCACTATTATTTTCGTTAATATTACCTGCCTACTGCCTACCTACCTGTCCCTCTCGATCAGACATATTTCCCCGCCCTCCATCTCAGCCTCAGTAGGCGAACACAGGCGAACTACCCCTTCCGCCTCCAACCAGACACGATAGAGAACCGAGAAAAAAGAAAGAAAAAAGGAATTAATACAGATCCAGACTCGAGCGTATCCTCGTGATAAACCTCGGCCACATTGTATTGCTTTTTTTTTTTATTTTTTATTTTTTATTTTTTTTTTTGCTCTATTCTTCTCTCCATTGGCGTGACACAGAAGAGGGGGGGAAACGCCTCCCGAGCCTGGTTTCGATAAGGAGGATTCCCTTGAGGAAAAAGCACAGCCTGATTTTTGGTTCTGTTATTGTATCGAAGTGGTGCTCTGTTCTTTGGGTGCTATTTATGCAACGAGAGAGAAAATGGTCTTATTGTTTCGCTGGAAATGATATTCCAACTAGCATTTGACATGTGCGACAGTCATGTTCGATGTATGTATGACTCGTATAAGAATAAAAGAGAAGAGTCACACATCTATACCAAGTGCACTGTAGATCTGCACTTACAACAATAACTCGACTTGGCCTCTAGTTGATGATAAGTGAAGTAAAACAATAAAGTCAATTGGGATATCTGATACAAAAAAAAGGGACCAATCTCTCCCACCTTCTTCCATTCTCTTCCTCATTACAATTCAATTATTCAACGTCACAGTATCAGCCTGGTTTCCCCTATCACACATACTCGTTCGCCCTACTTTCAATCCCCGCATGAAAAGAAGTGGAAAAAAGAAAGAAAGACAACACCCTGAACGTGATTCCAGAAGGCATTGATAGAATTTGTTGTTCGCCCTTTCTGTTCGAGGTAGAATTTCATGGACTCCGTCATCTTGATTTATACTGCTGGCTCGGCCTTCTTCTCCGCCGGCACAGCAGCGGGCGCAGGAGCAGTTCCGCCTACGACACCAGCCTCCTGGGCCTTGTGCTGGTCCACTGGAGACACGGGCGTCTGTGCCTGCACCTGACTATCGATCTTGGCCTCCGTGTAATCAGCAGCAGGGCTCTGGGGAACTGGAGACGTCGGCGTAGACGTCACGGGGCTGGAGCCAGCGCTGAGAGTAGCCGATGCCGTGGCCACGCTCGAGATGACCTGGAACCACTTCTGCGCATCGGCCGCCGTGTGGGCCTTGAAGTTGAGCTCAGAAGAACCCGTCAGCTTGCTGCTCATCGACTTGGCCTTGTCTTTGCCCTTGACGCTGAACTTTTCGCCCGCCGGGTTACCGATGATGGCGTCGGGGAGATAGATGGAGAGCTCGGGCTTAGGGTCGTGACGGTAGTTATCCGAGTCCTTAAACTCGTGCAGGAACTTGGCAGGCGTGACCACGTAGTAGCCAGTAGAGTACCCCCACGAGAGCTTGTTGCGTGACTTTCTCTCCAGGGAGCCCTCGATCAGAGGCTTTGTCGAGGGGTGGTCCATGTTGGGGAACTGGACTGCCTCGACCGAACGCGCAGGCTCGTTCGGGTTGACGAGACGGTCGGCGCTGCGGCTCTGGAAAGCCTTCCACTCGTAGTCAGGGGTCACGCGCTGGATAGAACCGAGCATGTCGTTATGAAGAGCTCGCGTCTTCTCAGCCTGGCCACCAGCCAGCTGGGTAAAGGCCTCCATGGCCTGTTGGACAACCTCGATGACATGAGACTCGAATGCGGAAAAGTTGTTCTGCACAGCAATGAGATCATTACGGTGGTTATTCTCAGCAATGACCTGGGTGTTGAGACGATGCAGAACACCCCTGTACACGACATAAGGATCATCAGCGCTGTGAAGATGACCACCGGCCGAGTCAAAGCTAGCAGCCTGCTGACCCAGCAGCTCAATGTGCTTCTGGGTCGTGTTGCGAGCCTTTTCCACCTCCTTGGCGCCCTTTTGCGCACCGTGGGCCAGTTCCTTGGCCTTATGCTTGATCTCCTTGTGCAGACGTTCGAGGATGGGTAGGACGGAACCCTTGATGCTCTTTTCGGTCTCGATGTTGGTATTGATCATGGACTGGGTGTTGGATCGCATGTTCTCGAAGAAGCCTGCAATACCGCCGAGGCCTTGGTCGAAATGGTGACCCTCCTTAAGGGGATGAGAGATGGTCTGAAGGGTAGCAGGTCAGTAAACAGCAGCTACGGGGGGTAAATCAGAGAACTCACCTTGAGAGCTTTCTCGTACTCCTTTGCTTGACGGCCATGGATCTTCTCCATAGCCTCAATGTACTCCTCTAGATATCCAACCGCATGCTTCCAAGCCTGTAGACGCTCCGCAAGGAGACCAGCAGTCTGCGTAAAACCATTGTTAATACATCACACCACCCTATATCCTCAATGGTTTCCACCTACGCTCGAAGGGTCGACCTCTGGGACAGCTTCATCACTGGCGGTGCTAAAGCCAGTGGTAGCCCTGGAAGGGAGGTCGGTAGTTGGTGAGGCTGCGGATGCCATGATTTCGGATGATTCGTAGCACTTCTTGTTGGGAGGGTTCGGAGAGTGAAAGTTTGAGAAGGGAGGAGGGTAGGTAATTAAAAGTGATGAACAAGGGGGGGAGGGAGGAAATGCAAGCTTT
>JABGLY010000020.1:0-68538 GCA_013623525.1 Fusarium dimerum
CACACACACACACACACACAATTGGTCGCCACCGGAGCGATTGTCCGCTGGATGCCGAGCCAATCACTGTGCGGCGAGGACCAACCATTGAACGGTGCAGTGAGAAAATTCTGGGTTTTTGTTTTTCATCAACTCAGCTCCTTGCTACCTATACAAGCCGGCTACCAAATGTCGACCACCACAATACTCATCGCATGTCAGATTCTTGTGTTTAAACAAAAGGTCGTATTTCACCGACATATCGCTTGAGGCATTTGACTTTTCGGGGAACTTTTTCAAGAAAGAGAGAAAGAGATGAGATTATTCATCTGTCAGGTTGTCTCTACCACAACACGACTCCCTGTTTCCCACTCAACCGAACGCTTCCATACACCGATAATAACCATGGGACTCGCTGGATTTTCAAGACCAAGCATGATGAAGACGACATATTGAGCTTAACCCTCCCCACCCTGCATCATAAAAAAAAGCAAGCTCAGCGGTCTCCAGGATCGATTTACGATCAAGATATCAGAACGCACGGCCCACAATACGCAAAGCGCAATCATGAGGGCCGCCATAACGGACTCGTACGATTGAATCTACCCCTATTGGAAGCATATTCGACAACACGATGCCATGTCTAGGGTAAGCGAGGATGACCACACTCGATACAAGCCAAGAGTGGTGGACAGAGACTTTATTGCATTATCGTTGGTTTCATCTTTGAACGTCCTTCTACAGGTAAACACTCTCCCGGAACGTATGGTAAACGGGATATACTTGCCATCCCTATCCGGCCAAGTTGCTCCGAGAGGGCATCAGAGACACCCAAACTCAGCGAGAGTACATGAGTTTGAACCATGGATCCTCTTTGAAGGCATCAGAACTTACCAGCTCCTTCATCCATGGCGCCCTCTCCTTCTTCTCTTTGGAGTAGTACGCATATGCAGCGCTCCACCACGAGTCCAGTTTGCCCCGGCTGATATCTGATATCTCGTCCCACGGCCCCGCGACTAGCCGGCTGTTGCACCGCGCATACCTCTTGTCATAAGGCACCGTCTCATTAACGTTATACTTGGCCGTATACTCTAAACCTCGGAGGAGCAGACCGCGCTCGTAGCCAAAGAGATCGATGCCCTGATTGCGTCCAATGTTGGCGATGTTGAAACCAATGTTCAGCCCAAACTGGGCATGGGCTAAGAGGTGAAATCAAGTCAGTACTCTCCCTTTTCTGCTCTAACGCCTTGACAAGGGATGTCTTGGAAGCGGTAAAAATTTACCTTGATCTCTGCCTGACTCGGAGTTCTGCCCTGTTTTGGGATGAATCAAGCCCTTGATGCCACCGCATACATTGTTCTGATACTCATTCATAGCATAATTCCACATGACTACATCCTCGAGATAGATCGAAATAGCCATCAATGACTGGATCATGGCGATGCCGTAGTTGGACTGGCCGATCGCAACCACATTGGGGGCTAGCACACGGTAGACCATGCCGGCAAAGCCCTGGCTTCCTCGCCACGACTCGCCTTCCTCGACCCAGCCACCCTCATGCTTCAGTATCTCTGCGGCATTGATGAATGGCAGCGATCCGTGCGTGCCTAGGGAGTTGTCGAGTCCAGAGTAGGTCTTCAGCGTAGTGCCCCAAGTATCAATAATAGACGCAGACTTGTTGAAGTGCGCCCCATCGCCTGTCACATACCAGGCTACGGCGTTGTATAGAGCAGCCCAGCCGTCACGCTCAAACCCTCTGTTGTTCGTGACGGTTCCTCGGCTGAGCTCCTGCAATGGTTCAGACATTGCATAGTCGAAACTCGCCTGCGGGAGCTGGATGAAGGTGTCCCAAGCAGACTTCCATGGCTCTTTGCCGGCCTTGACGTTAGAGCGAACGCGCTCGAGGTCATCGTGGCCAAAGTCAATACCGGGGTGCTTGAAATCATAGTTGTACGTCTTGGTGAAGTCAACGTTTGGAGCGCCGTGGTTGTCTACAGGGAAGAAAGGGCCGACTTGGGCTTGACATAGGCTAAATAGACCTAGGGCCGCGAAGCTGAGTCGTAAGTTTCTCTGCGAGTTACATCATTAGAACGACCTTTGGTAATGAGAAGCGGGCATTCATACCATGATTTTGTCGGCTTCAGAACATTCTCTGCTGATAGCGAAGTCAATTGCAAATACGTTTGACGAGAGCCTGGCTGATCAACGTTGCGGGAGGGAATAGGAGCTATTTGAGAGACACGCACTGGTTGCCGCCCCCTTGCTTATGTTATAAAATCAATTACACAAGCTTCCACGTCCGGCACGGACGTAGTACCTGAAGCTGAAATGGGATGCTCAGTGACTCGGAGGATTTCGCGGGGTGGCCCCGGTTGGAGATGTTGATCACTTTGGGGTACATCCTTGGTCAATTGCAACCGATCCTCACAAACAAGCCCTGCTCTCGGGTTGATCCTCGCGAGGATGCGAGACGGAGTAGATCCCAGGCGCGTTCCGACTCGGATGACATGTTATATGACCCCTCATGCTGACAGGGGCAATGCATCATCCAGGGTGAAATACCTTCCTATATCCTGGGGTGGACTAAGGAGTATTTCCTAAGACCTTAATACCCCGCAAATGGAAAACATGGCAAGATATTTTCGGATGGTCAACTTCGAGGAGTTCCCGTAAAACTCCACGAATCGACAACAGCATCCATGTCTTTGGGCCGGCAGACCTGGTGCATTCGGGCTAGATGCCGGAGCTACCCGCCTGGGACAGCTCTGCTCACCGGCGATCGTTAGATGGCTCGGGGATTACGCTATCTGGTGATGCTGAAGCCCATTTATCCCATCTTCTACATAATAAGCATAGCTTTATAGATATATCAGCCGAGGGCCTCCTTGGAGCTTCGAGAAGTCAAAGGCGCGAGAAGCTGATTAGAAGACAGCTTTCTCGACTGCGAAAGATTTTGCGTCTGTATTGGCAGAAACTCCTGTCAACCAACCCGCACCTCCAATCGTGTTGAACTTGCCTTCACTATGAGAGTCGCTAAGCTCATGGGCGCCGCCCTTACACTTGCGAGCTTGACTGGCGCACTCAACCTCAATGGTCTTGGCTCAGGGTCCGTGATCCTTGACGAGCGAGATCCCTCTGGAGGTGCATTGCAGGACATCGTTACTTGGGATGAGAATTCGGTCTACATTCGTGGCGAACGGGTGATATTGCTCAGTGGAGAGATTCATCCATTCAGGTCAGCAGCATACCTCTCCACAACTTCTCCATCAAGTTCCAGTCAGCCAGTACTAACAGTGACTTCCTGGTTTCAGGCAACCTGTGCCGGGTCTTTGGCGTGACCTATTCCAAAAGGTTCGGTCACTCGGCTTGAACACCGTCTCTTTCTACGTCAACTGGTCTCTCTTAGAAGGCAAGAAAGGCGAATTCATTTCGCAGGGAGCCTTGTCCCTGAAGGAGTTCTTTGATGCTGCTTTGGAGGCGGGCATCTACCTGATCGCCGTGAGTCTTGTACATTTCAACTAATTCAAAAGCATGTTGATGCTGATTATCGCCGTATCAAGAGACCTGGGCCGTATGTCCAGGCTGAAGTTAGTGGCGGAGGAATCCCTGGTTGGGGTCAGCGCCTTATTAAAGACATGCTTAGAACATCTGAGCCTGGATGGCTCGAGTCCTTCGAGTTGTGAGTTAAAAAGTCTAAAGGAATCCCGGTACTCTGTGCTCTAAACTTATCCTACCATCAGCTACTGGGATCACATTTGCGACATCATTGCCGATGCGCAGATCACCAACGGTGGACCTGTCATCATGTTCCAGCCAGAGAACGAGTACTTCTGGTATAAGGACCTTCCCGAGTTTCCTGATAGAAGCTATATCGATCACCTTGTCAAGAAGACTCGAGCGAACGGCATCGTCGTTCCGCTCATTAGCAACGATGGGAACTCGTGGAACCGCGTCACCAATGTGACCGGATACGAGGACGTGGACATTCTTGTAAGCACATATAGCTCAAGCTTTTGTTTGATAAATTAACTCAAGAATTTCAGACATACGATAACTACCCCCTAGGCTTCAAATGTGTAAGTGGCTGTTGTTGCTTCTCCCGTATCGCCTGACAGGCCCTTGCGATTTCCCATTCTGCCGCTTCTGTTTTGGCGCCGTCTACGGTCTTCTTCTTTTCTGCATGAAGGGCGACTTGTTGTCTGACAGACTCTTGATTAGGGAAATCCAAGCGAGTGGCCAACCGGAAAGCTTCCGTGGGCTTTTGATCGGTGGCATGAGAGAGACAATCCTGGCACGCCACTTGGTATCGGAGAGGTGAGCGCTTCCCTGTTCTATATTCCTTTTTTGGCAGATCTGACTTGTGCCTATTCAGTACCAAGGAGGTTCTTATGATCCCTGGGGTGGCTTTGGATTCGATGAATGTGCCAAGCTTCTCAACCAAGACTTCGTCCGGGTGTTCTACAAGAGCAATTGGGCTGCCAAAGCGACAATCTTCAACATGTATATGGTAAGCTAGGCTGGGATACCTGGATCCTTGGGCATAGGCTGACATTCTGAGCGAAAAGGTCTTCGGCGGAACGAACTGGGGCAACCAAGGGTACGATATCGGTTACACGTCCTACGATTATGGCGCTGTAAGTTCAATGGCATCCTTCCTTGTTCCCACGGTCACTCTGTATAGCCAGCTTACCATCCTAGTTTATTCGTGAGGACAGGACTATCGACCGGGAGAAGTTTTCCGAGTTGAAGCTTCAGGCGCACTTCCTTAGAGTCAGTCCAGCCTATCTCACTGCCTCTGCCGAAGGTGCAGGGAACTACCTCGACTCCAAAGCCCTTCGCGCCGACGCCCTGATCGGAACCAAGGATTCTACTTCCTTCTATGTCGTCCGTCATGAAGACTACACTTCTACTAGCAGCGACTCTTACAAGCTGACCGTGAAAACCTCTCGTGGAAATGTTACCATTCCTCAGCCAGGGGGATCGCTCAGTATCAACGGGAGAGATTCCAAGATCCACGTCACTGACTACGATGTCGGGGGCACTAAATTGCTCTACTCTAGTGCCGAGATCATGACGTGGCAGCAGTTCGATGGGCACAAGGTGTTGGTTATTTACGGCGGCCCTGGTGAGACTCACGAGCTTGCTATCGTGTCGAGCTCGAGCCCGCGGTTAGTGGAGGGTGACGACGTGACTTTGGAAAGGTGGGGCGGGCTTGTAATTGCTAACTGGAAGTCCTCATCGGAGAGGAGAATTCTGAAGGTCAACGATCTTTACATTCATATCTTGGGTATGTTGACACCGTCTATCGGAAGATTTGGATCTATGAACCTCTGGACTAAAACCTCTTAGACCGCAACTCGGCATATAACTACTGGGTTCCCGAGCTCACTGGAAATGACTCAAAGAAACCCGCTTCTGTTATCATCAACGGTGGATACCTCATTCGCGATGTCCAATTTGACGGACGGCGCCTTAGTGTGGTCGGCGACTTCAACGCGACCACCGAGCTCGAGATCTTTGGCGTACCAAAAAACGCGAAGAAGCTTTCTGTCAACTCCAAGGACGTCAAGTTCAAGAGCTCCAGCCACCACGCGTGGACAACAAGTATCCAGTATCGCGAGCCACGGCTTCGTCTGCCCGACCTGGAGAAGCTCTCCTGGCGAATGGTTGACTCGCTCCCGGAGATCAAGGATTCGTACGATGACTCGGAGTGGATCACGGCGAACGTGAAGGAGAGCAACAATACCGTGTACCCACAGAACACATCCGTGTCTCTCTATGCTGCTGATTACGGATTCCACCCTGGGCCGTTCGTGTATCGTGGCCATGTTAACCTCACTGGCGATGAGAAGACCATCCACGTCACTCCTCAAGGAGGCTCAGCATTTGCATCGGCCATGTGGATCGACGACGTTTTCGTGGATTCTTGGGGTGGAAAGCCAGACGTTGTGAATCACACACTCACGGGCGACATCAGTGCCGTTGCCAAGACCAAGGGTCAGCACGTCGTGACGGTGTTGATCGACAACAATGGGTACTCTCTCAGTCCGCAGATAGGAAACGACGAGTTCAAGGAGCCCCGCGGCATCATGAACTACTGGTTTACGGGTACAGACGGATCCTCTGTCGACATGGACGTAGACTGGAAGATTGCAGGCAACACGGGAGGAGAGGACTATGTTGACAAGGCAAGAGGACCGCTGAACGAAGGCGGTTTCTACGCTGAGCGTCTCGGGCTTCATCTTCCAAAGCCTCCGGTGAAAAAGTTAGGTTTCATATCAGGTAGTCCCATGGAGGGTCTGGATGGGCCAGGGGTGGCACTCTACACTGCAGACTTCTCGCTCTCGCTTCCCTCAGACCAGTACGACACCCCTCTTTTTGTTGACTTCGACCTTGGAGATGACAAGACGGCCTTCCGCGCTGTTCTCTACATCAACGGATGGCAATTCGGCAAGCTGGCAGGAGGTATTGGTCCCCAGCACTCGTTCTTCATCCCTGAGGGTATCGTCGACTACAAGGGTGACAACCAGATCGCCATTATTCTCTGGGCACTGGAAGATGGAGGCGCACGCCTGGACGGGCTCTCGCTGAGGGCTTCGTCCAAGATACAGTCTGGCAGGGGACAGATTGATCTGCTCGAGAGCCCTGCGTGGAGAGAGCGCAAGGGAGCGCACTAGGCACGCGCGTGAATGAGGCCGAGATATACCGTCAGGCAAGCCCTTGTTTGCTATGGCTGATTAGTTGAGATGTCCAAAAGTGTTAGTCGGATCAATTGCCAATTCAGGACTTGTAGAAACAAGCATTATGTTGAATCATGAGGTATAGATGTGTGAATCATCCACAGGGCATCTGCAATATCTGACAACCTTCATCGTGGGATAACAAACGAATACTTAATATCTTTGCACTATATTGACTCAGCCCAGGCAAGGAGTAGCACGGCTATGGTACGCAGTTTGCGTATACCCTTGATCTTACCTCTACGCTTTCATACCTACACAAAGCTCAGTACTGCCAAAGGTAGTGTATGAACCAGCACTCGACCGTCCAAAATTTCATCCAACCTACTTCTCAAAGCCATGCGGCTTGGCCATCTTTGTCGTAGTATTGAGCATGCTCTTCACCCAACTCCTCTGCCGTAGCCACTGTTAAAGTAGCATTCGGGTTCTCCTCCTTGGACGGAATCATGGTTCCATTTGGGTATACGTGGAGAGACAAGCCAGACCCTTTGAGGTTCTCTCTTTTGCGAAGAGCCACGCTCGCGTGAAGAGGATCGTTTTTTGATGGATGGTCTTTGTGACAACAATCCGTTACGCCTGGTCACGTGATGGCCCTGCGTGTTGTGTTGCGTGTTGCCTTGATAAATCTAGGGGTACAGACACAGGTGAGGCAGCATCAACCCTCTTTATAAAAGTTCATAAAAATGACAGCCAATTTGGCCATCAAATTCCATCGAATATTTCGGCCGAGAAACTCCTGCGGAATGCCAAATCTTTGGTGTCGTCGTTTTTCGACTCCCTCACACGGAGCGACAACTCACATCGTCGACGAGCCAATCGATGAAGAGCTTCTCTACGGGGACCGGTTGAAATACTTCCATCCAACCCAAACTGGAGAGATACTGGATGGCAGATACAAAGCAATTGTAAAGCTCGGTTTTGGCACCAGCTCCACCGTTTGGCTGGCGGAAAATCTCAATTTGTATGTAGGCTTTACCTGACTATGATCCTGATCCTCTCTTCAACTAACACCTGTGGACGCCAGCAAGAGATTTCGGACGTCAGCAGGTCCTCGTTACGTCAGTATCAAGATACCAGCCCTTGATTCGAATGCATCTGGTGAATCGAAGAGATCGAAGCTTATCTCCAGCGCCAATCCATCACATCCAGGCCTGTCCTTCATCAGAATACCCATTGATGAGTTCCAGTTAGAGGGGCCTCAAGGAACGCACTTCTGTCTCGTGTATGAGCCCATGAGGGAGACTCTTTATCATTGCCAGCGCCGATTACCACAACAAAGACTGGCACTGCCTCTATTCAAATCTTACGTATTCCTCATCCTCCAGGCCTTGGACTATTTACATACCGATTGCCGTTTGATTCATACAGGTAAGGTAAGGATTTGAAATACCTTCACAGATACTGCCACTAATTCTGACCTTAAAGACATCAAAGATGACAATATCCTGGTGACTATCGAAAATGACTCTGTATTGGTTGACTTTGTCAAGCATTATAAGATACATCCTCAGCCAAGGCATGTCCGGGCGGAAGATGGCCGTGTGGTCTATCTATCACAAGACGATTTCGGTCCCTTGCGAGGAAACATGGTTTTACCGGCACTGGCCGATTTCAACCAGAGCTTCCCTGGGCTAGATGGTAATAGGGGTCATCTATCTGCTATTCAATCCCATCGCTACCGTGCTCCCGAGGTGTTGCTCGGATGTCCATGGACTTATAGCGCTGATATCTGGAACTTTGGCCTTGTTGTAAGCAACCCAGAAGAAACAACCCCCTTCGTTTCTGCCCAGGAGCGCTGTGCTAATAATACCTGGTACTAGATGTGGAATCTTCTGGAGGATGTCAGCTTATTTGAGCGGCCTGTTGGCAATGATGGTGAATATGACACCCACGTCCACCTAGCCCAGATGGTTTCCCTACTGGGTGACCCACCTGCAACGCTGGTCAACCGGGAGCGTCTCTATCGCAAGCTGAAGCTTGGTCGCAGACTTGGAAACCCAAGGGGCAAAGAGTGCGAGACAATGAATGAGTTTTGGGGAGGGCCCTTTTTTGACGACAATGGTAAGTTCTGTCTATAACCGTACCGTGTGAACGATAGGAATAATTGAGACTGATTTCTACCATTGCAGGGCAAGTCTTCCGCAAAGACCTAGTAGTACAAGGACGAAAGCTAGCAGATACTGTAACGGTACTGACCGGTGATGAGAAGGATGTATTCCTGGACTTTGCCTCATCCATGCTCCAATGGTTGCCGGAGAAGAGGAAGACTGCCAAAGAGCTGCTGCAACACCGCTTCTTTGACTCATTAGAAAAGGAGCGTGAACGGTATTTCAAGACTCGATAACAAGTTCAGATATGAGAGCCCTGACTTAGGACGCATGGCATTTTGGGCGCAATGAACCAGCCTAAGCAAGCCAGGGTTCTCAGGAGACTGACGGGGGTCTCTCCGGCCCCTAGCCCGGAGCATTGTCGATCTTTTCATGGGGCCAGGATAGGTTGGAAAGGACTTCCTCACCTGGTAGGATCGTGCATTCTATTCCATGCAGATGACTCGTGGAAGAATTCGCCATAAGATTTTCATGGCGGGAGAAGCAACTTTAAGTATCTGATA
The DNA here is from genome assembly GCA_013623525.1 of Fusarium dimerum. Classification (NCBI taxonomy): domain Eukaryota; kingdom Fungi; phylum Ascomycota; class Sordariomycetes; order Hypocreales; family Nectriaceae; genus Fusarium; species Fusarium dimerum. The sequence continues at coordinate 9,331 of JABGLY010000020.1, forward strand.
TGAACGTCGTTCCTGTGATGTATCTATGCTCCCCGAATGACATTCCCCGCACCATGTCGCGGAGAAGATCATACAACACGACTTAGCGCGTGATGTTACACTACTATGCTATGCCCTTGAGTGCGGGAGAACTGGACTGGGGGTGCTGGTAAAGGTCCCCGCGGCGCCCGAGGCTACTCGGCAGCGGATCTCCTATTTCTAATCACTTGGCAGAAGAGATTTGCCCTTTCTAATCAGCCTGTCAGAGAATCTCGATATTACCTGCTTCATCACTAAATTAAGGGGTTTGGTGGAATTATGGATGAGCGAACTTTAGCAGTCATCCCGAGTTGCATTGTAGGTCCTAGATCAGATCGTGTTTTCTTGCCTATCTATCTGATATTGACTCGATACTACAGATGTCCCAATTTGCTTCAACGCCGTGCTGCATGCGAAGAGTGTTTTTTTGAATGACCTGACGCTGCTGAATATAAACCACTCTTTCGAACCGTCTTCTTGGCAAGTGTCAGAGTGGGAAAGGAAATGTAGTTTTGCCCCAACGGACGGTTCTTGAACCACTCTTTGGTATAAGGCATCTCCCAGCCCCTTTCTTCGACGTAGTAGCGATAGGCAGCCTCTCCGAACGGCTGATCCGTGCGCCCTCTGTTCTCATCGGAGATGACTGCGTAGGGATTGCCGCAGCAGCACGGGTACCAAGTGTCGTCAAAGGGGACTTCGTGGCCCAAGTTATACTTGGTCCAGTACTCGAGCCCCAAGAGAACCAGTGGCGTTCCATCAGTGCCCTTGAGGTCAAACAAGCTGGTGTCGCCTATACAGAGGTCAGTCTTGAGCGGCAATCTAGCAAGTATCGGTGGTTGAATGGGTTTCTTTACCCTGGTTAGCTGCCGTCCACGCAGCCTGCTCACAGAAGCCAACCTCCTCGCCAGCATGGGTTTGATCTCGACCTGCTTCTGCGTTCTGTCCCGTCACGGGGTGGATTAGTGCCTGGATGCCCGATCCTCCAAAGTTATCGCATTCCAACGGAAGTTTCAGAATTTCCAGCTCCTCGTTGAACCCCGTGACGTTGTTTGTGAAGACGCTGAACACCAGCGCAGCAGCGTGTCCCAGGACGGCCTGGTTTCCACCAGCCGCCGGCTGCCCCCTTTCCGGTTGCGCAGCAGCGTAGCAGGCAGGCTGAAGGATATCAGAAACCATCTTCTGTGCCCTCCTGTAGTTTGCCTCGCCCGTTGGCCACCCGCCGTTCTCATAGTACACCAACTCGGCTGCAATGACCATCTGACGACCAGCCCAGGAGACGAGGATGTTGTCTTTGTTCTCGATGCGCTCAAGCGTTTCGGACCACCCATCGATGATCTCTGCCACCTTTTGCGCGTATTCGTCCTCCAGGTTGATAGAGAACGCAACACCGATAGCTTCCACTGCCTTGGCGTCGTTATCAAAGGCTGCGGAGGCACGCTCGATGGTAGCGTCACCGGTACGTCGCCCAATAACAGGTGCAGGGCCAGCCATCTTGTAATTCTTGTCAGCAACGGACAGTAAGCTGTCATAGGCGGACGCCCATGGTTCATTTCCTCCGTACGAGTTAGCTGTGGTAAAGAAGAAGTTCAGAGGAGTGAGCTACCAGAGAGTGCGTTCGTGCGGTACTCCACGATGCGGTCTTTGGTGAAGTATATACCGGGATGCTTCAGCGAGCTGACGGCGGCGACAGCAAGGTCCGCCCCGGAGAGCAGCAGGCACAGCATCGTGCTCGTAGTGATACTCGGCCACATTTTGAAACAGTCGTAGCTCGTGGTTTCGCTTGTAGAGGTAGAGAAAATCCACAAGAAGGTTCACTGGTTGCCAAAGTGGCTATCTGTTGGTCTTTATATAGTTGGGTTTACACTCTCTACTCCCTCTACGTCGACAGACACGTATGGAAGCCAGTCCGATAAATGGCCCGAGCTATCATTTCTCGTCAGATCATCAATGCCAACCAGGTAGCGATCATCCAACCCTGGACTTGCTTCAGGGTCGAGGGCAAACCCATGACTCCAACATATCACAATGGTTTGTTTAACTCGATTTGAATTTGGGGCGACATGTGACTGATTACATTACCGTTCATTCATACTTATGATCGTAAGAGGTAACATATAAACGTGTGCGTGTCTAGGTGAACGTGGCAGCAGGACCCTGGATGTAGGAGGAAAGAACTTTTATAATTATGTTATTCGTGTGAATCGTAGGCGTGAGAGCAGGTGGGGTATTTCATCCTTCCAGAAGGTAATTTTTTCTCCCTACTGTAGATTTAATTGCTATCCACTAATTTGATATAATCCGACACATGAAACCTCCCCCTATTCCAGCTCTGCACTGGGATGTGGGATGTGGGATGCTTGGGAAATTACCTCGTTAATCTGGAACTCATATCCTGAAACTCACCAGGACACTGCCGCATCACCCAAGCCATGTATTCAAGGCTGATGTACACTCTTCAACTCTGTGTAGGAGATGCATCTGGTCTTGATCCGAGCTTTATCAATGTCCTATCCTAGTACCTGCTTCCATGGTCTGCTAGGATAGATAGTTAAAAGCACGCAGATATGCGCTTGGAGAGTAAGAGGTCTGATAGACGAGAGAAAATACTACATAATGTGGCCAAAACGTAATTATAACAAGTTATGCTTTAAAGAACATAATCGAGAATGATGATTTTATAAGTTATATCAAATATATCAAGGTAGTTAGTTGGTGAGGAGTGAACATCGACGACTGTGAGAAAAGTAGTACTATTAGGAGAAAAAAAAGATATAAAACCACTCTCGTGGAGGTATCCTCTGCGATTCTAGGTCTCACTCAGTACTGACGATGCCAGGCTTGCTGTATTGCATGGCCATTTCGATGCCACCTTACATGTCTCTTTTGAGAGATCGTAGTCAGTTGCAACTATCCACCGTTGTCCATCAAGATATCCGTTATATGCACCCGTGCACCGAGCAACAACGGTTGAGCGATACCGATTGTTCGGGCCGGGGTTTGTGGCGCCTCGGGTTACCTGCTTTGGGCTGGTTGGTGTTGGTGGGTACCTACCTACCCTAGGGACACTACTGTAAGAGTATGCGAGTATCAGATATGCAGGAACATGTAGCATATCTTGTATTAGTACATACTCGTCTTTGCTGCTGTGATACCTTGATCATGCACTACAACGTTTGTATTCTTAACCAATACAATGTCAAGGTTTACATTTAAAAGTTTGCCTAGACTTCTGCTTCTATGGAACATATCTTGCTCGGTAGAGGAACACCTACCTTCAATGACCAACTCTTCTTCCAAATTCACCATGGTCGAAATCCGATATGAAGATATGCATCTAAGAGATTCGCTACACCCGTTAACCGGCCCCAACTGCCGCAGTCCAGAGCCGCCCTCTCCAGCAAGCTCTACTACCAAGGTTCCCTACACTAGGTAACTACCACAACAACAATCCGCCCTCGGACGCGGGGTCTCCGCATTTTTTCCACGACCGAGTTTAAGCTTGGATTCTTGGATTGTCTTTGTTGATATAAATTCTCATTCTCAATTCTAAGAGCGAAACCCTCTGCGATAATCTGGTCTCTTATCATTCTTAGTTCTTTTTTTTTCACCTGAAGTTTAAGCGTTGACATCCGTAATTCACTACTAACATCTAAAACCTTCGAACCAATTCCTCCACCTTTTCTTTTTTGTCGGTCAAGAAACAAGAGCAGAAACCCCGAGGAGTGAAGAGGTACAGCGGCTGAGACAATTCTCACACACACACACCCATTGAGTTGGAGCAACATGGCCGAATCACAGCTCAGCTATGTCGGTTCTTCCGCCTCCATACCTGGAAGAAACACATTCGACTGGCTCTTCAGCAACCCCTTTCAGCATCAGAATGAATGGACACCCGCAAAACAGCGAGTACCCAAGATTCACGAAGACCAACCCATCTTCGTTGACCATGCTAGCGGTATGTCTCCCTCATGACATGATCTAGCTTACGGCAAGTTCACTAACATCACGTAGACCGCCCTCTTACCTACTCTCGCTTGAGAAAGGATGCCCTCACCCTAGCATCCAACCTCCAAGCTCTTGGTCTGGATCCCAATGCTATCAAGACTCTGCCGCCCACATCTACATGCTCAGGTCCTGAGGTCGCACCCATCGTGCTCATCCAGCTCCCCAATTGTCTCGCTTTCGCAACCGCCATCCTTGGTGGTCTAGCTGCCGGCCTGACCGTCACCCTGGTCTCACCCGGATTGACAGCCACCGAGCTGGCCTGGGTTGTCAAGAATTCACGACCAAAAGTCTTCATCACCGCAAAACCCTGCCTGGAAGTCCTCAATCAGGCTCTTGAAGCCCAGGATGACAAGACTTACCAGGAAAACCTCCACATCTACACCGTCGACGTTGCTCGTGACCTCTACCCTCTCCCATCCTCATCGCAGCCCGAAGAGGGAGATTGGAGAAGTCTTCTTACACCGCCCTCTCAGCCTCTCAAGACCGCTCACCCCATCAACGACGAGGCTGCCAAGAAACGCACCGCCGTTATTCTCTGGTCCTCTGGTACCTCCGGTCGCTCAAAAGGTGTCCTTCTCTCCCACCACGCTCTCAACTTCTCTGTAGCCTCATTATGGTACACCGCCGACTTCTACCAGGGTAACCACCAGAGATGGCTCGGCTACGTCCCCTTCTATCACGTCTTTGGTCTCTCAAACGCTTTCCTCATCGCCATCTGCACCGGCTCGACTGTCTTCACCATGCCCGGCTTCAAGCTCGACATCATGCTGGCTGCCATCCCTCGTCGCCAGATCACATACCTGCACATGGCACCCCCCGTCGCCGTCATGCTTGCCAAGTCCCCACTCGTGGAGAAGTACGCAAAGAAGGACGCCCGCGGCCGAAACGGGTTCAGCAGCGTCGTCGCAGCTGTGACAGGTGGTGCACCCCTAGGGCACGAGATCGTCGTCCAGGTCTTTAATCGACTTGGCTTCCTCATCAGAATGGGCTACGGCATGTCAGAAGCCTGCAGCGTGACGGTGCAGACTGGCCTGAGAGAGAAAGACATGAGAGGTTATAAGAACGACACCGGTCAGCCTCACTGGGGTGTGGAACTCATGATTGCTTCCGGAGAAAATGCCAGCCCCGAAGAAGACTCAACCTCAAAGGCCGCCCCCTTCGGTACCCCCGGCGAGATCCTCGTCCGGTCCCCCAGCCTGATGAGCGCCTACATCCCAGCCCAGGGCCTCGAGTCCAACGAGACTCCAGACATGAGCGTAACTTCGGAAGCGCTCACCCACGACGGATGGCTCCGTACGGGCGACGTCGGCACGCTCGATCCGAACGGCACACTATATATCACCGACCGCATCAAGGAACTCATCAAAGTCCGCGCCTACCAAGTCGCACCCGCCGAGCTAGAAGCCCTCCTCTGCAGCAGCGACGCCGTAACAGACGCGGGTGTTGTGGGTATCCACGACAGCGACGAGGCGACCGAGTGGCCCCGCGCGTACGTCGTGCCGAGAGACCAGGAGCTGGACGACGCGGGACGGAAGAAGCTAGCCCATGAACTCAAGACGTTGGTGGAGAGCCACACGGCGAGATACAAGTGGCTCGTAGGCGGTGTTGTTTTTGTCAAGGTCATTCCCAAATCGCCAAGTGGAAAGATTCTCCGAAGGGTGATTCGCGATGGTGGTGTAAACGGAGATTTGGTAGCATTGTATGAGCGTAAGAAGAGGCATCATAAGCTGTAGCATGTAACACCACACCACCAATTCATTTTACTCACACATGTCATAAAAATGTTCCATAGCCTTTAGAACGATTCCAAAGAATTTATTTATCTTATCTCAATTTTTTTTCTAGATCACATTTCCCCCCTGATGCCGTCACAGACTATCACATAATAGCTCCATCTCATCATCTCTTTTTACGAACTTTCTTTTCAATCCTTTTTTTTTTTCCTTCAGGGTCCAACGTATCCGCTTCTCCAATTCCCCGTCGACCAAGCAGAAGCTCGTGATTTCCACATCACACCAAGATTGGAAATCAAGTTCTGACCAGCAGATGACTAAACCAGTCGCTGTGATTGGTCGGAAGCACACAATCACCCCTGTTCGACGCTTCTGTCTGGCACGGGCCCCGGACATAGCGGCTTATGGGGGGGACTGGGATGTTGGCAAGATTTCGGGCTCGGTGTACTGGACCGGGGGATGGCAAACCGTAGATTTGGTGGTTTGTTCGAGAAGAGGGGAGAAAGGGTGTGGTGTATAAAGATGGGAAGGAAGACCGTCAATCAAGGTTTTGTTTACTCTGAATATTTGTTTGTGTATCCATTGATAACGCACTAATTCTACCTTATTTACCCTTTACGTTACATTAACACACCTTCCATCCTACACTCATACAGAACAAAGACCTGGATTCTGGACGCTGGACTCACACCTCAATCCCATTCTCACTCAACACTCATAAATTACCACAATGACACACATCCCTTCAGAGTCTTCTCCCCTTCTCCCCGCCGAACCTGGCACAGAACACCCTCAGGAAACATCCCGTGATGAAGGTCACTGCGACTACAGCGACATCCTCCGCGATACCATCATTGGCTTCTCAGATGGCCTCACAGTCCCCTTCGCCCTGACTGCCGGTCTCTCCAGCCTCGGTTCCGCCAAGGTCGTCATCATCGCCGGTCTCGCAGAGCTCTTCTCCGGCATGATTAGTATGGGTTTGGGTGCCTACCTTGCTGCCGTCACGGAACGCGATGCCTATCACTCCCAGGCCAAGCGAAAAGAGCTGGCCGTCCGTAGCATGCCTGCTGAGCAGCGCTCTGGCGTTTACGAGGTGTTGGAAAAATATGCCGTGAGCCGCCAAGCCGTGACACCCCTAGTGGATGAGCTGTCCAAGTGTCCCGATTCATTCGCGCGTTTCATGATGGACTTTGAACTCAAGCTCGAGGAACCTAACGTGCATCGTGCTTGGATCTCGGCGGTGACCATGGGTCTGAGCTACTTCATCGGAGGATTGATTCCTATGATTCCCTACTTCGTCATGGACCGAGTTCGCGAGGCCTTGTTTGTCTCAATTGGTATCACGGTTGCTGTCTTGTTGGTGTTTGGCTACGTCAAGAACTATGTCGCTATTCGAAACCACCGGGCCGGTGTTTGGGGCGCTTTGCAGACTCTGGTGATTGGTATGCTGGCTGCAGGAACAAGTTACGCGATTGTCCGATGCTTGGACAGCAAGGATTCCTGAAGGAATAATGGTGGATGATTGTATACTGGAGGCTGAAGGGTTCTGACCCAGGTAGATGCTGGTTCTGGCGTTTAGGTGTCATTTCTCGGACAGGCGTTCGACAACAGGGAGCATTTGTGGCGATCAATTATGGTGTCAACAGGAACAGACGGTGCAAAGCGAGTGCAACAGTCGATAGGTTGAAAAAGGTGCTTAGATTAATGACTGAATGACAAAATCCTCCCAACTCATCCCCCTTCCCGTCCCAGCGCTACCTACCACAGGCTCTCGAAAGAACCTCGCATCTCGTTAGTAGTATCCTTGTCCACCAAGACTTATGACTGTTACTGACCTGGGTAAAAAGGTGAAGTCATCGCCCTCCTCAGAATGATCGGAATTGAGTCATCCCCATCCTCAAAGAGAACAGGGACGCTGCGTATCGCACTCCAGTTTTTTCTCAAACAAGCCACGCAACAACTTCCCATAGAGCTTGACCTAATGTTTCAAGGCCGCTCTGAGATTTCTGATGTCGATTGCATACGTCGATTGACGCAAGGCCGTTACCGGCAGACCCGCGACGAACCGAATAGGTTCGCTTGGGTGATGGTTTGAAGCATACTCCGAATTTCCCACATGCATGGTTGGCGAACGAGGAAAGGTATCCTCGTTCTGAGAGACTGCGGCGGTGACCGTAGACTCTCTGTTTGTAGCATGGAAACGCAGCGTTGAGGAGGGCGATGACTTGAAGAGGAAAGAAAGAGGTTGAGATGAATGAGCTGTGAGAAGTTTTTATGTGGGATAAGAGGGGCCGAAGTTGAGCCGGGGTGCAGGGTGAGTCGGTGAAAAGATGGAAGTTGAGTATAACGATAAATCACCATTACATTCCATGGCATAGATAAACAGCATGCCAAAATAATTGTTTGTATTATGCAATCATATAAGCTTATGCAAGATTATAGGTAGAAACTACATGGAAAGAGATTCTATAATGGAAGTGTAACCAAAGCTAGACAGATATCGACAAATTTTCAAAGCCCCATTTCATATTTACTCTAAGCAGTATACCGTCAAAACCCACAGTATGCTCTCGGAAAAGACGCTGGTATCCCTTCTGGCACCGGTCCTGCGGGCAGCTCAAAAGGACAAAACACAATACCGCCCGGCGCTTCTCCAGTCTGTTTTGCCATCAGTGGCTCTTTGAGCTGCATCTTCAACATTAGGCTAGTCACCTAAACAGCGAGTTAGCATATCGTAGCATTGTAAAATATCTTATGACTATCATAGTTACTCACCTTGTTGACCGCTGATGGGTCAACCCCGGTTCTTCGAATCTCGTGCGCCATTTGCACGGCCAGCGAAGCAGTCACAGGATTCTGGTTACCTATACTGACCATGAGGTCCAGTAGAGCACCCATCTTTGCCTCGCTTTGTCGCTCATGAGAGGTTGCATAATCCTCCAGAAACACATACCCGGCCATGTAGGCAGCAAATGCCACCATGGGATTCTGGAACGCGGTCCCTGCATCCACTAAAGTGGCCATGATGCCGAAGATCAGGTTGGCTGCGGGAATCAGGCGTGCTTTGATCTCGGCTAGGACATGCGGTGCAACATCATACCGTTTGGCGCGCGAGACTCCAACACGGTGGAGGAGAATACTCGCTGTTTGCAGTTGGAGGTTGACCAGGATAGCAGATCGATCTCTAGACGCCTCTGGGGAGCGGAGAGCCTCGGGCAGAGAAACACAAGCTATTGCCAAACCGTTGTTGAGGCTTTGATGGCGCTTCCAGAATGCGCTATTTTCAGTATCGGCAGGGTTCGCATCTGGATAATTCTGATATATATGATCGAGGCATTCATGGAAAAGATAAGCTGCGATGATACGAGAGGCAAAAGGAGAACAGGAGTTGCTGTCGGCGAGGGCATCATGAAGTGTGATAGACGGTTCCTCGGTGGCATTATCGAAGGCCTCCTCAGAGGCGGGTAACATAGAGCGGATCTGACGAGATGTTAATTAATTACATTGTTAAGCCAAATCAACAAGATGCATACCTTCTGTGCATCCATTAGACATGGCCATTTTGTAGTACTGCTTGCATTTCTATCATTGCAAAAGATAGCCCAAAGGGTTCGTCGTCTTTCCTCTAGCTCACACCAATCTTTTGCCGGTGGAAGTGTTGGACCCAAATCAGAAGGACTATCGAGTTGATGGAGACCAAGGATCTGGGCTAGCCGGACACTCTTGGACGTGCTTATAGAAGCTCTGGAAAACCAAAGATATTTGACCTCGAAATGTGACAAGAGAATGCAAGATTGAGCGTGAGCTAGAGTGACAAAGTGCTCGCCTTCGCCCTGCAGAGGTGTTAGCAAGTTCTTGGATATAGTCGATTTTACATACTTTAAGATCATCCGCCTCCAAGTAATAGCGAGCTCTCTTGTAAAAAGGATGAGCCAGCTCACTATAATTCGGAGATATTCGCGCCGCCGAAGCCATGACAGCATACTGGAGACACATGGGCGGTTGCATATGAGGCGGCAGATAGAGCGAGACGACATATCTCGATGGGTGGAGGAAGGGTGCTTCTTGGTGTAGCTGTCTGAAGTAAAGTGTTGTTCTGAATAGAATGTGTCAATACTACCCGAGAACCAATCAGTGACGTTACTTACAACTCATCAACGATGTGTGGTGGCGGAAGTCTTTCATAACGACCCGTCTCGATAAGATCGTGGGGAGCGGGCTCAAACGGTGTGAAGGACTGATAAGCCTCCTGCTGAGCCTGAGATGCTTGTGTTGATTCTAGACGACTCTCCAATTCATCTGTGGCCATGGTCAATTGTTTTTTATTCTTTTTAGTAACTCTACGACTACTCTTACGCAACCTCGACTCCAATTCCTTCACTTTCGGCCTTGTCACCGTGACGACATGCTTCTTCCTCGCAGCGGGATATTCACATTTCTGACCGCCGTCACTGCAACGAGTACACCGAGGACTCAAGCGATCGCATTTGAGTTTACGATTCCGGCATTCGAGACAGGAGAATGGCATGGGAGGGTTCTCCTCGTCGAGATTCTGCGCGCTTGTACTCATGCTGCCAGATTGATTGGTGTTTTGTTGTTGATACTTAGGGAGAGAAGAGTTTGGTTAGGGTGAAAGAGGAGTTGTTGGTGTTGAATGACAGACAACCTAGGCACGAGTATTACGCTACTCCTTCGGGGATCAAGGCAATGTACAAAACAGGTAATAAGACGTCAGCTTGAACCACGCCACGTTAAAGTTGAAATGAAATTGTATTATTTGGACACGTAGATATCAAATATGCAGACGAGTGATAGGTTTATTTCTATGTATAAAAATCCGATTGAACGGTGATGCAATCCTTCCGGCAGTTATTTCCATTCATAACTCGACTTACAGGGGTGCTACGCGCACACACTTGATACGCATATACAGAGTACGCATATACGCATATACAGAACCTGGAGGAATATACACACTACATACATGTTTGCAAAAAGAAAAGCACCAGAGCAAAACCAAGGCAAAAGGAAGGGTCTGGCCGGGGATTGAACCCGGGACCTCTCGCACGCTATGCTTTGGGTGTTGCCCTAAGCGAGAATCATACCACTAGACCACCAGACCGAGATACTAAATGATGGGATTGAGGCATCACGTGATGGTGATGGTTGCTGTTGGAGGTTATGATACCGAGCATGTAGATATAAACAGACTCAAGTTGCAGTCATTACAAAGAGTTGAAATTCAGTACAGATTCAGTACGAGAACTTCAAGCCTGTTGCCTATTTCTTCCCTGATAAGACATTTGAAAAGAAACCTAGGTTGACACAATCTATCAACATACCAGAAAAGAACTTGTAAGTGATTGCTGACGACAATGAGAGCTAAAGACACAAATATACAATAAAAGATGGACTTGAAATTCAAAACTTGACTGTGACTATTCATGCAATCTTGGAGTGTACTGTCTATTCCCGAAAACCATGCACGTAACCCGTCTATAACAAAATCAAACACCAAGGAGTCATTGCCGTATCAAACCACCCTCTCATCAACACACCCCTTAAAAGCCACCATCAGGGTTGGGGTTGGGAATAACGCTGCCACCTTGCTCAACAGCAGGAATCACAGATATCTCAGTCTCTCCGGCAAGTTCCCTGTGTCGTCGCAGGCTGAAGTCCTGGTTATCAAAGTTCTGGTTGATCACGCCAACCATCCCATTCTGACAGTGGTTTCCATTCTGCTGAGGGCAGTAGTACCAGATCGGGGCATCATCCTCGACGACGATCTGGAAGACGTTGTCGGACTGACCCTCCTGTGTCGCAAAGTTGAAGCCTGAGTAGAAGCCGGTGCCGTCGGCGAGAGGCTCACAGGGTTTGCCGAAGCTGGATTGGGCGACAGCGTGGTTGGCAGGGAGGAAGTGCCATTCGATAACGTCACCAATCTCAGCGACGACGTTGTCAGGGTCGAAGCGGAGACCACCGAGACCGGCGTTGACGGAGTGGGTGACGCCGGTGAGAGAGACGACGGGGTGAGGGACGTCTCGGGTGGTTTTGCTAGGGGAGGGAGCAGCAGAGACGGTGGCTGCCAGAAGAGCGACGGAGATGGTCTTGAGAGAGAACATTGTGAAGATGTGATTTATGAGGTTTTTGTATGAAATAGTAAAAGGTTAAATGTATGGGAATGTGGAACGTAGAAGTGCTTGTTGTCTAAGTTGTTGTTCTTGATGTTGATGTTAATGATAATCATTCTAACACTGGATATCCCATCATCTTATATACCAGCTTCTCATCAAATACAATTGACATTCCCTCATATAATTCCATTCATCTTCTCAGCCATCCGGAACCCGTCTCTACCGACATCCTTCAGCCCTACAGCCAGCACAATAGCGTACCGGAACTCCCATCCTCCGTAAGAAGCGGAGGAGAAGCATTTAGCTGATTGCAGGGCTTAGATGCTGACTCTGATTGACGATTGGTCCATGTTTTTGTCTGTGTCAGCGTCGGGATATTTTTATACTGCCACGTTCGTGAGCTGCGCCTCATCGAATACCAGTGTCATCCTTGAAATCTAGGATTTCTTTTTTATATAGCATGGCTCATCATAAACTGTGTACCAGATATAGATCAAATTTTTATTGGCGATGCGTCTAACGTATCTATCATTTCTCGCGTGCTTCACTCAATTCTGTAATCTTGATATGTCTCACAGCATTGTCGTCGGCCGACTCTAGCCCCCAACGAGTGTTGGCAATCAAAAGAACCCTGACGAATTAACTGCCGACAAGACTTTGGATCATCAGTAGTAACTAGGAACGTATCTTGGCTAGCATCAAATAGGACAGTAGCATTCAAGCTTGCAATGCGCCTGTCCTCACGAGTTTCTAGTCATCCATCATACAGCGTCACGTCAAGGCAGCTCCGGATGCCCCCAATGTAGCATAGAACAGATTCGTCCTACCCATGATAATCATCCTTCCGTCGCCAGCGAATTGGAAATTTGCCGCGACAATGCCAGTGTATATCTTTCCAATCAACTTGCCGGAAGGATTCCAGACGTGCACGCCATCACCACAGCCGGCGTAGACGTTACCCTTGGAATCACAATGTATACCTAAAATACCCGCGTCAACAAGTGTACAGTGACTAGATTATGCGAGAGTCAGCTTACCGTCTGGAGCTCGCGCGTTGACGAATGCGAATGTTTTGCGGTTCTCCCATGTGCCGTCTTCCATGATGTTATATCTGTAACTGCAGTTTTTTGTTAGTGAAGAGTGGGATCAATAGGAGACGATGATGGGTTACATGGAAGCAGGCTTTGTAAGATTCATGCCCATTAGAGCACGACTAATTCCTGTATCTGTGACATATGCATATGTACCGTCGGGGGAAATAGTGAGTCCTGAAGAAGTCAGCTGATGTAAGAGACTCATGCCGATTCAATGTGTACCATTAGGCGATGTAAAGCCATCAGCAACAACAGTCAAAGCACCGGTTGCCTCGTTCAATCGATATACCTGATTCTGCAGCCCTGGTTCTGGGCGAAAGTATTGCCAGTATCCATATTGAGTGTCCGTGAAGTATATGTCGCCGTTGCGGGGGTTCACAGAGACATCATTTAGTGAGTTGAATTGGCGACCAAAGTAATTGTTGACAAGTACTGCAGGAATTAGCCATCTTATTATGATCGTTGTTATGGGGACATACCTGTGGTATTGTATGGCTCCTCAGGATTCATAAGATAAAGGGCGGAAGGGATATGGTCTCCTTGACCTTCTCCAGCAAAAATGAGCTGTCCTTTATAGTTCGTGCCTCCTATGCCATGTTAGACCTTGTCTACTCATCAAAAATTTTGTAACTTGCCATTAGGATTGATGACTTGCGGATTTGAAGGGACGACGTGTACTTTGACCTCGTCAGCACTGTGGTTCCCAGTCCGCAAGGCTTCTGCGTCAGCTAAGGAAATCTTTTGAATAACTGAGGATTTCTTGAGTCCAGTTCCTGCATCTAAAGCGCCGGCATTTTGGACAAAGAACATTTCATCGGTAGGAGGATGCCTGGTAGTTGGTCAGTACGCTGTGGTGTCTATGGGACAAGTCGCTACAGTATGCTCACCAGACGACAGCTTCATGGAATATAGGATCAACCTCCGATGTAGCAATAAGCGTCAATGACGGGTCACTACCGATGACATCGTAAAACTCTGGATCATAGACATGGAAAGGCTTCTCCCTTAAAGATTCTCGTGTAACTCCAGGCCAGATGAATTCCTAGTTGATGTAAGTCCCCAAACCCTCTCATCTACATCTTCTAGCTCAACTGACAGTTGTTGCATTCGCCTCAGATGGAGGAAGTACTGTTTCCAGGGCAAGAAAACTTGTCTGGTCGATGATCTGAGCCTTTTCCGGAAGAGGTCTCACAGCAGGGTAAGTCTTGGCCTGGGCTCCCTGGGATAACAGGCTAATGCCTGTTGGGATAAGGACACCCAGAGCAAGTATACCAAAAGCCATTGTGTATGTAGTTAAGAAACTATGAGTTTTCTCGGAAGGGTTTTCTGGTTTGGAAAATGGCTCATCTTTATATCGTTGCCGTGGGTGTTTTCCTGGAGTGGTTGACATGGTTGTCGATCCCAGCAAAGAGAGGGGTTTTCGGAACAGAGATACTCGAATGTTAACCTGGATTCCAGGCAGTTTACAAGAAATGTGAGTTGTTAGTGTCTGTGTGTCAAGTCTGGAAACTAGGGTTGTGAAGGATCATGGAGGTTGATCGGATGTAAGTGCGGGGAAGATTGGGGGAGGATATCTGAGAACAGGGGTAGTGAACATGAATTATAAGCATACAGAACGATCACGAAATGTTGAAAGTGTTCTATATTGAATCTAGAATTACAAGATACTTATTCAGCCATCAGCGGAGGAAACTGGCTCTGATAGACCATTCTTAATTCTAAGTGATCCTCGGGTTAGGAGACCAGAGCAGCCAGCACAGCTAAGAAATACTCATGAATTCTCCCTTCCCTTTTAAATCCTGGTCGGTACGGCTGCAGTTTTGGCGATACCGAATGCGGTTGTGTTCGGTTCGGCATTAGTCTAGATGTTAACTGGACTTTGTAATAATCGGATAATAACCTCCACATTGAAGATGAATATCGGAAAACCGACAAGTGTCGGATATGCTAAATTAGCAGGGATGACTCGCCTCTTCTCGCTTCCGGGCGCTGAGCTTGAGAGACTAAGTTAGAAAGCACCTGGCTGAAATAGTGGTATTAGCTATATGAATATTGATCAATGTCTTGTGGATGAAATATGGGCATATGAGCTTTAGTTGTCCCTCTGTGTGAATATATCTATATATATGTAAATTTCTCAGCTGCTATCACAACCCCCACTACACCAGGCGATCAACGCCTGGCAATCTTCCGTAGTATAGTGGTCAGTATGCAAGCTTGTCACGCTTGAGACCCGGGTTCAATTCCCGGCGGGAGAGATCCAGCCACCTGCGATACGCAGGTTTCTTTTTTTGCTTATTGTCCTTGTCTTTATGACATGGTCGCTGTTTTTTCCTTTCTGTGTTTTTTTTTCATCCTTCTTTTTACTTTTGGATGTCGGAATGCAATCTTCCATCTTGGCCACGTAGCGATCCTAATGTTACTATAAAGAAGTAGTGAAATTCCAACTGGATATTTTCCTCTTGATTTATCCCAATTCTAACCTAAGCTTTGGGAAAGAATTCTAGTATGTGATTATCAACAAGTTCTCTTTAGGGCCTATGAGTGATACCGTGGTTTGAGCGATATGAATAAGTCGCAAGGCTTAGGACCATAAAGACAAGTCACATTAGCTGTATCACTAGTATAAAGGACTTGAAAGTACCAGATACGTGAACGACAACATCAGGACAGTCTATGGAAGAGGTGAGTTGAGTCAGGAAGATGCATCATGAATAGGCTTCCAGGACAGCACCCCCAACAGATGTGTATTTCTTAGACTGGCTCAGAAGAGTTTATTTAGTCCATAGAAGGCAGACTAGCTTGTTCAAGAACAATCACTATGCGTCTCGTAGTAGAGTGCTATGTAAGCCATAAACATACTACTTGATCATATGAAGATTGCTTGAATTTGATTTGCTAGACGACTGCTGCAGACTCTTGAACAAGAAGTCCTTGATAATATCAAGCTGTTGGCACTCTTCATATACTCACATTCTCAATCTACACAAACAATATTGCCAAGTTTTCCTATATTTACAATAATGCTTATCTGTACGCCAAGTATCCAAATCTATTGTTACCCCACGCCTGGACAAATACACTCAGTTTATAGTACATGTTGTTACATATTCATACATCCCTCATCCCATCAGCGATCAGCCTCGCGCGCAGAAGAGGAGAAATGTGCGTAAAGTTTCTCCAATCTGGTGTCAAGCGTGGCATCGTATGGCGGCGCCTCCATTATGGCCATGACAAACTGTCCCTGGGCACCCCAAGCGCAGTTGTGCAGGTGGTCTCGAATATTTTGAACCAGTGTGACGGCATCTTGATTCGGGATGAGGCCGAGAGCTTTCATCTCTTGGAAGGATTCGATTGCGGCAGGGGCATCGCCGAACCGGTACCAGTGAGCTTCGGCGAGCTTGGTGAAAAGGGAGGTGGATACACCAAGAACGTATGAGGTGAGGCCGAGCTCTCGGATGCGAGGGAGGATCTGGAATGCCAGATGCGATGGTTTCGAAAAGCCCTTGTCGAAAAGCTCCATGCCGTAGATGAGATATTGAGAGTAAAGGGGTCCATGGACATCCATCACGACTTTGTCATCCTTCTTCACAACTGGCTCCGGCGTCTTTTTCACCGATCGTCCTTTTTTTCTCGGCTCCTCCAACTCATCCACTATGCCCAATCTCCTGGGCAGCGAAAAGACCTCCGCTTCCATAACCTCCCACAGTTTGATATCCGACTCACAACTGTCCATCATCTTCTGGACCCTTTCCCTCTCAGCCACGCGGGCCTTCTCATACCGAGACCACTCAGCCATTTGTTTGGCTTCCTCCTCGTCCAGCTCCGTCATCTCGCGGAGTTTAGGTCGTGCTGGTGCCAGTTCAAACATACCAAAGGCTTTTTGAGCAGCCGTACGGAGAGAGTTGGGATATCGCTGAACCATTTCCTCACTGAACCGCGTCTTAGGCTCTCCTTCCTTTTCGAACTCGTACTTTTTCCAGTTCGGTGTCCTATTCATCTGCTCTATTTTTGCTAAGTCCTGTTCATTTCTAGGCCTCCTCGCGGGAAGTCGACCGTGAGAAATATCATCAAAGATGCCTTTGAAGATTTCCGTCTCCGTTGGCGTCAGAGTTCCTGAGTCTGCAGGTGGAGGGTCGATGTCATCTTTTTCGAGCTCGAAAGGAATTACGTATTCAAATTCATCTAGATCTTCTGGCCTCTCTTCCTTGAGTTTGGGGCGACCCATGATTTGAGGAAAGCTTGCATATGTTGCTTTTGGGGTGCGGAGGAAACTGGGTGCACTCCTACAAGAAACTCGTAGAGTCCTCGTTTGATACAAAAAGGGAAGAAGAATGGGACGCATTTTGGTGATGGATGAAGACATGATGATTTTCACATGAGTTTGAGACCCTCAAATTTCATGAAAATCTAGAAGTCTGGGGGGCGACACGGAAAAAATTCGGAATTGAAACACGGTCCCCTGAAACGCGTGACTTCGCGCCAAAGCAATTAAACTTGTCGCGCCTCGACTGTTGTCTTGCACGTCATTATTCTTCACTCCAATCCTCCCTCAATCCGCAGCATACTCTCGTTTAATTTTACATTAGTCTTGTCCTCTGATCGTCAATCCCGTATATCTTCATTCCAACTTCCAAAGCTGGCACAGTATGCCTTCAGCAAAAGAAGGCGCTCCCATCAGCGCGTTCGAGCGGCGTAGATTAGAAAACATTGCCTCAAACAAGGCCCTGCTGGAGAGTGCCTCGACCGTCGCCAAAAAAATCGCACCAAAGCCCACAACTCCCAAAAGCTCGACACCAACGAGAAGCAGAACACGAAGCTCCGCCGTCAAGAAGGAGGCTGCCCGTCCCACGCGACAGAGTTCACGACTTGCTGGCATCGACGCAGATAATGATGTGCTCAAGCGCAAGCTAGAGGTCGAGGCCGAGTCGGCAATGGCTGAAGCCAAGGCGAAGAAGATGCGAGTTAGTGGTGATCTCAGTCTTGGAGACATTGCTGTCGAAGGCAAGAAATGGGAAGCCGGCCTTGGTGGTCTTAAGGGAATTATGCGTGGCGCTCAACCTGGTGTGCGCACCTTCACTGAGGAGGACGTCAAGGATACAGACGACAAGGGACTGAAAGACCTGAGATTGCGGATGGGTAGCCTGAAGCTCTATGAGCATTGGACACCTCATGGTAAGTTTTCTGTGAGCAATATGTGAATCGTATCCTTGCTAATGCGCGACCAGAAATCAAGATAACGCCGCAGCGAGTCTATGCGCTAGGTATGCACCCGATCGAGACGAAGCCAATTGTGTTTGCTGGGGACAAAGAAGGGACCATGGGGATTTTTGACGCATCCCAAACGGCTCCAGAGGTTGACGATGACGACGAAGATGCGATCATTCCTGATCCAGTAATTTCAGCTTTCAAAACACATTCTCGCACCATTTCGTCGTTTGTTTTCTCTCAACAAGAGCCGAACTCGGTATATACGTCTTCTTATGACTCGTCAATACGTAAACTGGATCTCGAAAAAGAGTCGTCAGTTCAGCTATATGCGCCCGACGATGCAGATGACGAGTTACCCATTTCAGCCCTCGACATGGCGGACTCGGAGCCAAACCTTCTCTTCTTCTCAACTCTAGATGGTGGTGTCGGACGTTACGATATGAGAAGCCGTGAGAGCGCTGAGATCTGGACTCTATCAGAGCAAAAGATTGGTGGTTTCTCACTGCACCCTCTACAACCCCATTTACTTGCGACGGCATCCCTAGATAGAACTCTTAAGATATGGGATTTACGAAAAATCAGCGGAAAGGGCGACCTCCGGCATCCAGCCTTGTTAGGCGAACATGAATCCCGCTTGTCTGTATCACATGCCTCATGGAGCGCAGGAGGACATGTTGCCACGTCGTCTTACGATGATACGATCAAGATCTACAACTTCTCCGACGCGGCGTCATGGGAACCAGGACACGATATCAGCCCCAAGGCAATGGAACCAGCACACTCAGTACGACACAACAACCAGACCGGTCGTTGGGTGACAATTTTGAAACCACAGTGGCAGAAGAGGCCGCACGACGGCATCCAGAAGTTCGTCATTGGCAACATGAACCGTTTCGTCGACGTTTTTGCTTCAGATGGTAGTCAACTGGCCCAACTTGGCGGCGATGGTATTTCAGCTGTGCCAGCCGTCGCCCACTTCCATCCGACACTGGATTGGGTTGCTGGCGCGACAGCGAGTGGAAAGTTGTGTTTGTGGATGTGATGGAGGTTATGATGTACGAGTATCTATGTTTTAATATTGTTGTAAGAATTGGGAACTGCGTTTTTTAGTTTATTTTTTCAGGTTCAAGGATACCATTCCATTAGCAACTATTAAGGGCTATATGTCATGGTGGATGACTTGGTAAGAGAGCGACCAGGCGTTAGCAATACGTGGAATACGGGTGCATCTGTGAACGTAGTGGCATATGGACAAATGTCAGCATCAGCAACGTTAATAAAAATCGAAATGGAGATATTTAATCTCAGTATCTTATGCAGTACCATCGCCATTCTGAGATCCCTGGTCCCTTGAGATTCGAATACCATTTAGTCACTTCTATAAACCAACACTGCCCAGTTCAGCACAGCCCAGCATAAGGTATCTCGAATGGACCATGCCTAATTTTGCAAATCATTTATAAAATCCTTGATTTCAACATCCAGCTTCATCACCCCGAAGGTCCCGCGGTTGTTCCATCATATGTTCTTCCAAGAGCACTTGACCTCTCAGATGACGACCAAACTCAAAGCATGTGATCCGTTCAGCACTGGTGCAACTGAAACAGAAAAAAAAGTCCCCAGTCTTTAGGGGAACTGTGCCCCACTGGCGTCATCGCATCTTATCCGATCAGCTAAAAGCACCGTCCAATCATAACTGTAGATGATATCCACGACCATTAACTTTCACTGGGGATGGAGCTCATGGGGGGCGTTTGGAAGCTTGTCATGGAACAGGTGATGGGAGTCATAATATCCTTTGAAATGGTCAAATCTCAGAGAAAGAGTGAAAAATATCGATCCTCGAATGACGAAATCTGATTCAGTTACCGAAGAGGTGAGTAGATGCTATGATGACCCTGTAATACGCGGATATTTCTTAGGTGACTCTCCTTCGCGCCAGGATGTCGCTCCAGCTGCCTAAACGGCGTTCCCCGCCCCCGTCCCGCTGTCAAGCCCCAGTAAAGATACTGAACAGTAGCGAGGGTACAGCCTCCATTTGGTTTCATCAAGTCAACATCAGCTCCATCACTCTCTTATCCCAATAATCGAGTCTAGGCGACTCTCGTGCTTCTTTGTTCCTGTTTCTGTCCCTTGCTACCCTTATGTCCCCTTGTCCTCCGTAGTCACATCCCATTTCAAAAACCCCCCGTGACCATATTAGCTCCTACCTTTTTGTCAGCGCCTACAGTCATTCACCGTCAGTATATGAGCGCTATCGCTACCTCCCGTTGTGCCGCGTCTTTGCGATAGGTGCAATTCCAACCGGCTTCATCCGCACCTCCGAACGTGAATCTCTACCACTCGCATCCTCACCGCGAGCCGTACATATTACTTACCACCGCCCGGCGAATCTTGCATCGCAAAAACACGTAGACCGACCACTGCGCAATCGAACCTTGGCCCCGCTTCAACTCGTCCGTTCGCGTAGCTATCATGGCTTCTCACCCTGAAGCCCATCATGCCCGTGCCAGCGTCGGCGACGAGGACGTCCACAAGCGCGTCGGGAGGAAACTACAGAAACGAAGAAAGGAAGAGCAGTCATCCACGGTGTTTCCCGAACCTCTACGAGATAGCGATGACGATGCAGACGAGGAGGATGTCCCGACACAGGGCCCGCCCATGTTCATGAACATGAATCAGAGCATTTTTGGTTTGATCGCAGCCGCTGGTTCAAGAGTCGACTTTAACGATAGATTCGACGGTATAAGTAGCGACGACGACGAAGGACAAGAAAACAAGAATGAAGGCCGCCCAGATGATATGTCACAGACGTCCGTCCTGAAGCCCTCAGGCAAAGACAAGAGTCACCGAAGAAGGAAGCTTTCGGATCACAAGTTGTTGCGGTCTCTACCTGCATTACCGAAACTCAGATCGAAATCCAGGCGGCACTCGAGTAAACTATCTGCACCTCCAGAGGAGGCAGACGAGTCCAGTGGGGCTGAGGCCAGCAACACCTCTGAACCTCCCGTACTCACCTTGACACGCCACGACAGTCGCCAGGCTCCGGTGATGAGTAGGATGCTAGAGGCTAGAAGGGAAATGTCGAGTCGCCCCAGTTTCGATATGGATAGGTTGTCTTCAGATATGGGCCGCAAGAGCGAAAGCGCTGAGCTCACGCCTTTGGCTAAGAAGTTGATGGAGATTTTCGAGTTCACAGAGCCAGAGGAGGTCATTGAAGGTATGTTGAAGTGATCTTACGCATCCGAATCTCAGCTAACATCCTGCTAGAGTATCCTTGCTGGCTGTTGCAAAGTGTCCTCCTTCAAGGATATATGTACATCACTTCGAAGCATATTTGTTTCTACTCCTACCTACCCAAGAAATCCGTAAGTTGACCTCCAAAATGGTAGGATCCCGCTCACAGGTTACAGCATGAGGTTGTCAAGTCGGGATATCTATCAAAAAGCGGCAAGCGGAATCCGAAGTATGCTCGTTACTGGTTCCGGCTCAAGGGCGATGTCCTCAACTACTATCGAGATTCAACAAACCTCTACTTTCCTCACGGCCAGATCGACCTTCGCTACGGTATCTCGGCCAATATTGTCGAGACTGACAAGGAGGGTCTTCATTTCACCGTTGTGACACATCTTCGGACCTACAACTTTCGAGCCGATAGCGCACCCAGCGCAAAGGAATGGGTCAAGAGTCTCCAGAGAGTCATCTTCCGAAGCCACAATGACGGCGACAGTGTGAAGATTTCACTACCAATCATGAATGTGATCGACTTTGAGGACACCCAGATGATCCAGTTCGCAGATACCTGCAAGATCCGAGTTATCGACAACGATGAGACGTATGCCATTGACGAGTACTACTTCTCTTTCTTCAGTTTCGGCAAAGAAGCCATCAACGTCCTGAGGATTCTCATAGAGGACAACTCTAGTGGGAACCGATCGAGCGAGAAGGCGGAAGGGTCGGGTGCGGAGAAGGAGACCTCCCAGCCACATTCTGGACGAGCATCAACCACAGGAAACAAGCACGGGTTGAACGTGGACACGTTGAAAGCTACGAAACTGCGCGAACCCGTCAAGGCTACCCTGTCTCCCATGCTCCCCTTGAGTCCTCATTCCTCCGGCCAGATCAGCCCACGGGCCAGTATGGACGTGTCACATCGACCTAGTTTCGATAACTGGAAGCAACTTGGAAGGAGGAGTATGGATGTGACTAGAGCAGTCCGAGAACATAGCCCAAGGCGGAGCTTTAGCGGCACGAGACGATCTATGAGCCAGAGGCGTCGTGAGGGCACAGTTACCCCAAAGCAAGACTCTGGAGATTCCTTTCTTCAGTCCTCAACCGATGATCCCAGCATATCTACTTTGTCCCCGTCATCGTTTGATGAAGACCCTTCTGCAAGTCAAATTTTGAGGGGAAGCGAAGTCTTCCACAGCCCGACTCTGCGAAGATCCGCGTCAGGGACAAGAAAACTAGATCCTGATGACAAAAAGACGACGCCGCGCAACTCGAGTTCCTTCTTCCGGCCTCAAGTGCACCATGCCGCAACGACTGGCTCCATGTCTGACAAGCCTAACGAGAGTCAGAGTTCCGAGCAACCTACCACCCCGACTCTGCAGAGTATCACCAAGATGGGCGCCTACCCTCTTCAACGAGCGAATGCGTTTGCTGAGTATCTCAGCAGAACTGGCCATCGCATGGGTACACTGTTTGCGAGTGAGTCCATGGGTTACGTGGAGAAGGTGCATGGGATGTGGAAGGGAGGTCATCGACATTATGATGAACCTTCAGGCCTGAAGATCGATGATGATGAGCTCGGCGAAGATTCCGCCAACGAGGTCCAGCATCTCGCTGAACGGTTCCGCGCCCACTTTGCCCTTCCAGAGTCGGAAAAGCTACTGGCAACCTATTTCGGCCATATTGTTAGGGTGCTCCCTCTGTATGGCAAGTTCTACATTAGCGATCGATCGTTCTGTTTTCGCAGCTTGCTCCCCGGAACAAGGACAAAGCTTATCCTTCCTCTGAAAGACATCGAAACTGTTCATAAGGAAAAGGGGTTTCGATTCGGCTATTCAGGCTTGGTGGTTGTGATCCGTGGCCATGAGGAGCTATTCTTCGAGTTCGGACAGCCAGAGATCCGCGACGACTGCGCAGTGACTCTCCTGCAGATCCTGGAAACTAACAAGTACCTGGAAAAGTCAGGGATACTCGATCAAGAGGAGATGGAGGAAGATGCAGCCATCGCGGAGCGGGACGCGCTCAAGTCCGCGCGAGTGCACGAGTTTGCAGATCATGAGCTTGAGCTCCCTCATGAGACTGCAGAAATTCCCAACGCGCCAGCTATTCTCTTTGATGATCCCAACTGCTCGGCGCTCGCGTTCAAGCCCCAGAACTCCATGAAGATTACATGTCTGACCATCGGCTCCCGTGGAGATGTCCAGCCCTACATTGCGCTCTGCAAGGGCCTGCTTGCCGAGGGCCACAAACCTCGCATTGCTACGCATGCCGAGTTTCAGGGCTGGATTGAGTCTCACGGCATCGAATTCGCCCGGGTTGAGGGTGACCCTGCCGAACTGATGCGTTTGTGCATCGAGAATGGGACGTTCACATGGGCGTTCCTCCGCGAAGCCAACTCGACCTTTAGAGGCTGGCTCGATGATCTCCTTGACTCTGCTTACACAGCCTGCGAGGGATCTGAGCTGCTCATCGAGTCACCCTCGGCCATGGCAGGAATTCACATTGCCGAGAAATTAGGGATCCCCTACTTCAGAGCTTTCACCATGCCCTGGACGAGAACTCGTGCATATCCCCACGCCTTCATCATGCCAGAACACAAGATGGGCGGGGCCTACAACTACATGACGTACATCATGTTTGATAATATCTTTTGGAAAGCCACGGCGTATCAAGTGAACAGATGGAGGCACAAGACCCTGGGTCTGCCGAGCACCAGCCTCGAGAAGATGCAGCCCAACAAGGTGCCCTTCCTGTACAACTTCAGCTCTAGTGTGGTTGCACCGCCTTTAGACTTTTCAGACTGGATCAGGGTGACGGGATACTGGTTCCTGGATGAGGGTGGTGATTGGAAGCCGCCTCAGGAGCTGACCGACTTTATCAAGAAGGCGAGGGATGACGGCAAGAAGCTGGTGTATGTCGGGTTCGGATCCATCATTGTCAATGACCCTGCCAAGATGACACAGGAAGTTATTGATGCCGTCAAGAAGGCCGACGTACGATGTATCTTGTCCAAGGGTTGGTCAGACCGTATCTCATCCAAGGATGATCCTGCCAAACCACGCGCGGAGGAGCCTCCTATGCCAGATGAGATTCACGTCATCAAGTCTGCGCCCCACGACTGGCTGTTCAGTCAGATTGATGCTGCTGCCCATCACGGTGGCTCTGGCACGACAGGTGCTAGCTTGCGAGCGGGTATCCCCACCATCATCAGGCCCTTTTTTGGTGACCAGTTCTTCTTTGCCAGCAGAGTTGAGGATCTAGGTGTGGGTGTCTGGGTCAAGAAATGGGGAACAAACAGCTTCGGCCGAGCTCTCTGGGAGGTCACGCGTAATGAACGCATGATTGTCAAGGCCCGAGTGCTTGGTGAACAGATTCGAAGTGTAAGTTGAAGCGATATGTGAATAGTGGTCATCATGACTAACGATCTGTAGGAAACCGGCGTTGCGAATGCTATTCAGTGTATATACCGCGATCTGGAATACGCAAAGAGCCTCATCAAGCGAAAGGCTGGAAAGAATGCACAGTCTGATGCCGGCGAGGATGACGATACAGAGGAGAGCTGGACATTTGTCGGACGAGACGAGCCAGACCCAGATTTTGTGACCAAGAAGCTGAGCGACGGATTGGCGGATCCCAGCACAAGCACAGGCGGCGAGGTGTTGCCGGGGAGTCAAACATTGCAGGTTCCATCAGCTACTGTCTCTACTTAGGAAGGATTATCTGCGCAGCGCAGGAAATAATGGACGAATGGAAAGATCTGATGCCGGATAGAGCATGATGATACTAATTTCGGAGTTTTGGGAAGATATTGCATGGTACGCAGGGATGATGATAGATGAATGAATAGAATAAACGATCTTCACTGTCAACTTGGGGTGGTTCACCATCTAACAACTACTATAAATCCCTATATTAAAAATAATAGGTTAAGGCGACGACGACTACTTATATGTTATGGCTGCAAGTTATATGTATCAACCATTCGACTTTGCGGCAAAGTATGCCTGCATGAGAAAGTCATCATATGCCATCTCCTCAGCTGTCGGCCTCCTCTCGGGCAGCTAACAAAGCACGCTGCGCACAAATCCAAGCAGAAGTTCTTTATCATCCCCTTGAACCTGGCTTATTCGATCTTCGAAGGACTGTTCGGGGATAGGAATGGAGCCTTTCCAATTGCCTATCATGCGATGTTAGTTGTATGTAAATGATGGTGCGATAGGGCAAAGCTCACCCGCATCGTCGAAGAACCTGTGGCAGACTTCACTACGTTGTAAAAACTCGGGGGGCGGGTTGCCCATCAGAGACACCATTTCCGCCAAGTGTTGTTCATCATCGAGAACGCCGTCCTTCTTGGCATGAAACAGTCGCTTGCCTTCCAAAAGATCCCAAATCTATCCTGATGTCAGTAGATCACCACTGTTCGTGAAGGGCAGAAACTTACCATAACTCCAACCGCCCACAGGTCAACTTTGGAGGACCATTCCATTCCTAGAATAACCTCCGGGGCTCTGTAGAAGTCGGGCATAATATCGCCCTTGAAAGTCTCTTGGTCAAATCTTGCTAAGCCCATATCAGACAGTATAAGCTGCCCGTTGGTCCGCGGTACTGGGCGCGACATATAGATTGTTCTATCGGAGAGAACCTTCCTTGCGACAGGACGCGCCTGTTCGTCCTTCTCTAGTTGAGAGAACGGCGCATCATCCGTTGCGCCAACAAGGATGTTATTCGGAGAAATATCTACTGGGGTTAGCAGGAAACAGCTGAAACCGATGAATATGAGCTGACCGGTATGAACAACGTTATTCTTGTGAAGATAATCCATTGCAATCAGAAGAATTTGGATGCTAGTCTGTAGCATCCGTTTCGCTAGCCTGTTATCCGGCAGGTACTCGCGGAGTTCAGTGAAAGTCATTCCCTGGGGCGCATAGACAAGACATGTGTGAATCCCATGAGGACCGTTGAGAATGAAAGAGTCGATAGCAGTGCGGACGCTACGTCTGCCCGGGTGCTCTCGGACAGGCGCTGTCTTGAGGTACTTGGCCATGGCGATCTCTTGGCTGACTTGTGCGGGAACTGCGCCGTCTGTGTTCCGAGTGCAGACCTTTACAGCTCGATATTGGGACGTCCTGGATACTCCGTCAGCAAAACGTTTGAAGATTGAATTGAGGTTCAGGACTGTCGTACTTCACGTCTTTGGCCAGCCAGACGGTCGACCCAACCCCACGACCAAGTTTGCAGATGATGCGATACCGCGAATCCAGGATCTGGTCTATCGTAACGGGATAATAGTCCTCTGCCTTGTACCCAGGAAGAAGCTCCTCTTCAATGGGCGTCGTATCCGGCACACGATGGAAGTTCTCCTTTGTGGAAGGGGTTGTCATTTTCCGCCGCCAGACTCTCAGTTGAGAGGCTTCACTCAGATGGACGCAATTATTACAATAGACAAGAGCGGTTGATCGTTGCAGATGAAACAATGTGCGAGGGCGACATTGAAGTGTACGGATTGTCCATTTCATTGTGAGGCGGAATGAAGAAACGCAGCAGAGAGAAGGCAGGCGCCAGACATCGGCGTGGATGTGAGTTTGATGTTCAAAAGCCTTTGCTTGCCTGATCTGGCGCGCATCACTGGTTAGTCCCCTGGCTTACAAATTGCACGGGCTGTGTTCAATTATCTTAGGATAATACGATTCAAGAAGTGTCGTTGTGGGGATCTCATCTCGGTGTATATCTGGCGGTCTTCGCATTTGGGGGAAGGGGCATGAAAGCCTCGTCTGCTTGTGAGAGACTCTTCGTCATCCGGCTGCTGGTAACCCTCGGTGAGACCCAAGCCACGATGTTCTGAGATTTATTGCAGTTCACGCATCAGTTCCTGTGACTCGAGCGAGGGTCAACTCTCGCATGCGGTCTTGTTTCGCCAGGGCCCGTGACTACGCCAGTCAGTGGATTTGTTGCTAAAGGGACGCAACGAACCTTGTACGAATTGACATGCTTATCAATATCTCCAGAAGCTTGGAAGAGTAACTTGCATTCTCCGCATTGCCACCCTTTTCGCAGTTGTTGGGTCATTCCAGTACACTTTAACTAATGGGATCAGGAGATGGGAACAGGAAAGAGTATGCCTTGGATCGGCGATGAATGCACGCCGCTTCACCAGTGAATTACAGGTGAATCGTCAGCTGCCGAGGGGTTAAAGGATAGGCCCAGCCAGTATCGCCTAGGCGCACATATGTGTTGCGCAACAAGCCAGGCAGAGGCCAGGGGCGGGTAGCACTTCACAGGCCACCTCTAACTGTGAACTGAAGTCGGCGTTTCCCTCATTTGGTAGAACGATATCATAGCCCAATGGTGTATAACTTCTGCGGCCAGTACTGGTTACCTTTCCTTCAAGAGAACATGATATTTGCATTATAGCCAGCAAACTACACCGTCCCTCCCCAGACCGAAACAATGACTAGTTTCTTCGATACGCCTATTCCTAATGACCACTTCTTCGTCAATGCACCCAATTGCCGGACTCGGCGGGAGGCAACTCAGCATTACCTTCACAGCACGCTTTTTTCTGAACCACAACCGCCAACCGACTCTGCTGCAAAGATCCTTCATCAAATAACCCATCCATTCTCTATGGGCAAACTTATTGACCGGCAAGTTGTCCTCCTGAATGATGGGTATACCATTCGAAAGTCTGTTAGAATTGGTCGTTCAAACCTGGGCGCAGAGAAGCGATATCTTGAGCTAGTCAAGGCGAAGACATCCGTTCCTGTGCCGTCCGTCCGTCACTACTACTTGTCGGAGGAGTTTGAGCATCTCACCATGGATAACATGCCTGGGATGACACTGGAGAGAGCCTGGCCTACTTTGTCTCCACTTGAACGGGAGTCCATCGCCGACGAAGTAACATCGCTTGTCGAACAGCTCCAGAAATTGCATTCCCCTTGTATTGAGGCGGCTTTGCTACAGAGACAGCCTTTTCGAACCGGACTTCGAGGTGTCACGGCTTTTAATATGGAGAGAATCAAGAAATTCCTATCTAACGAGCATATCGTGGCATATGTTCGCGAGAGGAGCGAGGCAGTTGACGGAGAGCTAAACGTATTTACACACGGAGACTTGGACTGGGAAAACATCTTGATAGCTGATAAACGAGTCTGCGGCATTATTGATCTAGAGAGCAGTGGCTTCTTTCCACCGTACTGGGAGTGGGTAACGCTCAAGAGTTTATCACAAGGACTCCCTGATGGCTCCTGGTTTCACCTTTTGGAGCAGCGACTTCGCAAAGAAGACTGCCTCGGCTGGCAGGGAATGTGGGAGGTAGAGTAGCTCATCATGGCTCTAGACCCCTTTTCGCAGTGGTCTCTGACACCAGCAGGTCGGGACGAGAATCGAAGCATAGGATGGGCGGAAGTCATAAGAATCCTCGGTCCAGGCGTCGGCGAACCGCCTCTAGTTATGTATACCATGGCAACTGAGCATCCTTGGTGGCTGGAATCGAATATGGAGGTAACTCGGAAGGCAGATGAGGGCAAGGCGAGTCATCTGCCTCTTCAGGATGACGCAATCGACACTAGAAAGAGTGAGCAGAAGAACTGGGGGACGGATTCAGACCCGGGCATATCATGTCAATAACAGTACCGCCAGGTGATGCCTGGAATTGGGTATCAGAGGATGTGGTATGACGGCGCCCTGGGAAGCTATGAAAAGCGCTAAGTATTCTGTCTATCGCTAACCAGTACTCTAAGCTTCCCAATCTTTCTGGAGAAACTCTCTCATTGTCTTTATAAAGATCGCCTCCTTTGCCATAACGCCTAATTTCATCCCCGCCAACTCTTCTAGATCTTAAATATAATTGCACTTTTCAAACCGCGGAACAGCCCTACTCTTATCTAGTCCGTCATAGTAGATGCATATTTAAAATAATACTTAAAAGAAAGACTTAAGATTATATATAAATAAATGCTACTTGCCTTATTAATATTAATTAAGATTAAATAAAATATATATTCTATTCTTTATATTAAGAATCTTAGTTTTAGTTTATAAGTACCTTGTTATATTTTAGATTTAACCTGGCTTACCTAAGGCAGATCTAGAACCTTATGTAATCCTGCGCCAGCCTACCAATCCGGAGCTCGGGAAAACAATCAATCAAGTCAATTCAATCAATCACCTCACGAAACATCAACCGGACGAACGAACGACCACACCCGCCAACGAGGGACGAGGAAGCTTCTCACGCGACGTCAATTTGTTGTATAAGTACCGACCGAATCGATTGCCTATCATGCCTCAGGATTTGCCCCCCCGTGGCGGGTACGAACCCGTTCAGTACAAGGTGCGTTTGAGATGGAGCATCAATTGGACGGATGGCTTAGAGAGAGAGAGAAAGATCAGCCGGTCGAGGAGGGGTTGGGAATTGAAGAGCTGGGATCACTGCTGAGGATTGGAGATGCGGGATCGTTGGTGTCGGTGTTGAAACGGATGGGTTGACTGACAAGTATGCAGCGAAACCTCCCCGCAAAGGGTTTCCGTCCTGGTATTCTACTTCTGGGAATGGGTGCCGTGATGGGATTTGGATGGTACAAGCTTATCCACGGAATGCGCGAGGCAAAGTATGTCCTCCCTGTTGTGATCTCTGGTCATTCCAATGCCTCTGAGTCAAGAGAGAGAGATTACGCAGGAACGGAGCTTATGCTAACATACATGTTTCCAGTGAACTCGCCCGTGAGAAGATGTGGGCTCGCATCAACCTCATCCCCCTCCTCCAGGCCGAAGAAGACCGTGATCAGGTCCGACGACACTTGGCTGATCAGAAGCGTGAGAAGGAGTTGCTTGGTGATAATGCTACCGTCTACCACACTGATCGGTATGTCTCACTTCTTCATACTCACACCGGGTTCACACACATGGGTTGTTTCGAATGCTAACTGGATTTCTAGATTTGTGAGGCCAACCTTTGCTGTTACTCCTCCTCCTACGAACTAAGAAAACTATATGGATGGCATTGTGAAGAAGAAGAAGAAGAAAGGGAAGAGGCGGTTTATGTGTACATATACTGATTACTGGTGACTCCGGATCAGACAATTGAGAGTTTGTTTTGACAAAAGAGAATTTCTTTCTCTATTACCACTGACTGACTGACATTATTGCATCTACTCACAATATTCAAGAAACAAAGAAACAAACTATAGCATCTTCTCCGTCCACTCCCACAACTTGTTACCCAACTCCTCGTCAAAACACGCCGCATCCCCCTTATGCTCCTTACCCACCGGCTCATAAAGCGCCACCCCTTCCCTCTTGACATCTTGTGCCGTCGCCGCCCACACGCTGTTCAGACATCCTTCCTCTACGCTCCCTTGATTGAAAGTCGTCACATAGACAAACATGCGTCGCCAGAAACTCAGGTTGCTGATCAGTCCCGTTGCGACGACGCCCGGGTGGACGACAACGCTTGTGATTTCAGGGTGGCGACGGGTAAGTTCGTGGGCGAAGACGATATTGGCGAGCTTGGATTGGCCGTATCGTCCCCACGTCCCCGTCATGAAGTGTTCCTGCGTGGTGGTGAGGGTATCGAAGTCGATGCCGTTATTGGGGTGGAATTGATACCCCAGACTAGTCAGACTGATATACCGCACATCCGCACCAGGAAGAGCCGTTGTTTTCAACATTGTAGGTAAAACACCCATCAGCAACGCCGCATTACCGAGATGGTTCACACCAAACTGGACTTCAACACCATCCTCCGTCAGAGCCGGATCAACAGCCATGATCCCCGCATTTGCGATGAAGATATCTAACCGAGAGTGCGTAAACCCCTTCAGCGCCTCGCGGATACTCTTCAGCGATGTGAGATCACATTGCAAGAACGTGGCATCGACGGAAGGGTGGAGGGAGGAAAGGGAGGAGAGAAGGGATGTTGCGGAGGATTGGGAGCGACCGGTGAAGTAGATGTGTGAAGGGTTGTATGCGGCGAGAGTGAGGACTGTAGCTCTGCCTATTCCAGCTGTGCCTGTGGTTGTATTAGTTATTGGTTAAAATTGAAGAAAGGAGAAAGGGGAATGTGTACCGCCGGTGATAAAGATGACTTTACCACTTAGGTCGGGAACGGTATTGGTTACAGTGACCATGATGAATATATATACAAAGAGAGAAGAACTAAGAGTAGATGAAAGTAATTCCTCTATCTGTAGAGGCGATTGACAAACTTATGAGATGATAAATTTAATTATCAACAGCGGAAATCCCATCATATTTATATCCCATCTCTCATCTCCCTTTTCCTCTCTCCTCATGAAATTTCACAACCACAACATCAGACATTCCCCCGAATCTACACTATCAGCCACTATCCCGTTTCGCAGTTAAGCGCACACAGATCTGTTAGTCCGGGATAACGACCTTTCCCCCACCAATTGTTTAACACCAATATTCCTCCGATTTGTGTGGCTGACTTTATTCAGCAGAACTGAAAAGGTGAGAATTACTCATAATGAGGGTTCCCAAATCGAGAAGAGAAACAACTACGTCAATGACTTTTTCGTTCCTTGTCGATTATCACGACGATGCACTCTTCATTTCCTATTATTTTAGTCACGTTTGAGAGGAAACCAGTCAAATTGTTAAAGCAGCGCCAGTTATTCCCATTCCAAATGCTATGACGGGGTATACCAACAAAGTAAACAAATACTGAACAAGCGCAACAACGAAGAAGGTAAAAAAACTCCCTCCCCTTTTTTAACCCATTTGCATACATCTACACCACCTCTTGTTCATTTTCTCCCTCCAAGATTAATCTTCCGCCGCTTCAAGTTCCGCCAATAACTCCCTCTCTAGATCATCCTCGTCAAAATCTTGTCCGTGATCTGTGTTGATCACCTTATCTGTACCATTCTCCGTCCCTTCGTCACCAGTTGGTCCAGGCGTGGGGAGAGCACCATCATCTGTGTCGTCTCCGTTGGATATTTGGGTTGATCGCAGACCAGATGCTGGACGATTTCTTGCGAAGCGCTGTTTCTTTGCTAGCACGCTTTCGCCGATGCTTGATGTTCCGTCGTCATCCGATTCACCTGCTTCCGATGCCGCTTTCCGCTTCAGGCTCTTCCTTAGCGACACTTCAGTCGTGTTGCTCTCGGTCTCTGAAGCAATCTCGCTGTCGTCGTCATCATCATCATCCATGAACTCGGCCAGCTCATCCTCTGCTCCGCCCCAGTCAAAGTCCTGTAGTTCCTTGCCCGTCTCTTCGTCTTCGGCATCATCTGCCTCAGAGACCACCTCGGTAGCATCTTCCTCCTCTTCATCCACTTCCCTCACCCTGTCAGCATCAAGAATGTCCAGGTAATATGGTCTCTCGTCAAGTCGTCGCCATTGACTCAAACAATCGGTAAGCCAGTTCTGGTTGACAATCTTGATACTTGGGATCTTGGCCGCCTGCTGCACCTTCTTCGTCCTAGGTCGAGAGCTGGCGACGACAAGATGTGTCACACGTTTTGAAACGCTATCCAAGACCTGTGCGCCAAATGACTGCGCCTGTATGCCGATCTCTGACTCCTCAACCTTGACTCCTAGAGGTACCAGGCCGGACAGAACAATGACGAGCCCAGACAGTACGTTAGACTTGAGCTCGTCGAGAATGTCGCCAATGTCAGGCACCATAGAGAGGTCCACACCGTCATCCACAGATGCCCTTCTCTTCGTCTTGCTGTGGCCTGGAGGATGTGTGCCTTCTGATTGTCTTCTCTCTGCCCGTCTTCGATCATATGTTTCGTAGAAGGCGGTGTGTAGGTCGGTGAGGTGGTCCTGAAGAGCGATGAGCTCCTCGTCGTCATCCACGAGCAGATTTCGATGGTGGCTATGTGCTATTTCGCCCCCATCAGCTTCCTGCTGCTCATCCTCCTGGTCCAGCTTCTCCTGCATGTGCAGCAATGGTCGGTCAGTGAGCTGCTTCTCCAGCGTCTTCTCCTGCTCCTCGGTCTGGACCTTGAAGTTGTCGCCACTCATATTGGCAATCTCCTCAAGAGGCGACGTCTTTGCCGCCGTTGCGGTGCTACCATCAACGGGTTTCTGTTTCAATGTAGGTAGAGAGGGGAGAATATCTGTGCGCTTGGGCAAAAAGCTCGAGTTGATATCGCCAATGCCCTTGAAGAAATCGTAGGGAACGACCTTGATCAGATTGGCTCGGTTCATGGGCCATACGTCTGCTCGATCGTCGATGATGAGGACCATGTCGGTGCTGACAGGGAAAAGGCGTTGTAGACTCTTGGAAGTGATGCTGCCGTTCTCGTCACGGCTGATAATTCGGTCGCCAAATAGCTTCCTGTCAGGATCGATGATATTGCGGATGCTCTCTGCATACGCACGCGTACCCATGGTGTAGACGTGAAGCTCGTACATCTGAGAAATCTCCTGAAGGAAATCAAGCAACCCAGGTCGCAGCTTGATGTAGTAAGTGCACCCACTCGCAAGTCCTCGTGGTCCATCATCGTTAAGCTGAAAGCTCTTGACATCCTTGACAGCCTCGTGGTTGGGATTTGACTTATCACGTTGCCACTCCCCAATTGTCGGCTCGATACAGGCATGGATGATGGTCTGATCCAGATCAACGACAAGAATCAGCTTGCGCTGACGGAGAAGTCGCCTTTGCGTTTCGTGCTCGGCCTTGGTGGCTACGCTCTCGCTGACCATGAGGCCAGTCTGGTCGTGTGTCATGTTGATCATAGCGCGGTCTGTATCGCGTTCATCAGATGCCCAGTTCGTCTCCGTCATATCAGCACCGCATAAACTACAGAGGCCCCTCATCTGAACTTCATGACCGCACGCCTCCTCGACGACCATGCATGGTGCATCAGCAGCAATGACTCTCCCCTCCTCGATGCGCCATTGTTTTAGTATACCCTCGGCAGGGCTGTCAAATTCAGTGTACGTGGTTTCGTCGACCCATTCATCGTCGTTGATCCTGCGCCTCCAACTAAACTTATATTCGAAGATGTGGTCCTGCTTCTTGATCTTATCACCAGGTGATTTCAGGAGTTTCGTAACTGTAATGGGGTAGCGCAGGCGCGAGCCTAGAGGAACGACTTTGTTGTGCATGGTGGAGTATGGTATGGTATGTAGTGTGATATGGTGTAATATGTTGGTATCGATGTCGCGGAAATTTTTCTTTCCTACTAGAGGACTCGAGGTGATTCTATAGTCAATAAAGCATCAGCATGTCATCTCCAACAAAGCCATGGTCCGTTCTGTATCCATCATGTTCACGACATGGACCCTCGGGGCGCGCGTCATCTTTCATACGTACCTAAAGAGCTCCCCGCTTCTTAATCCTACTTGGCAAAGGCTCTACAGCCAAGCCCATGGCCTCACGGGATGAAAGCGCCTATTTGCGATGCAGCGCGAACCACTTCTCGTCCAACGGTTGAATGCGATTCGTAGCTGCGCAGGGGTGGTGAGAATCGCAACGATGTCGAGACCGGGTCAAGGATAGCCACGCCAATTAGCAAGGTATTCTTTCAAGTGTTGCTAAAACACGAAGGTGCAACCTTGCTGAGTATTAACGTCTTTGTTGGAGCTGGTGGGAGATTTGCTTGTGCGTGGGTGTTGGTGGCTGGTGATGTCTTTGACAGCTCCAAGCACGGGTGAAAAAGAAAGCTTGCACGAGTAGGTAGAGAGTGCAGAGTGAAAAAGGTGACGCAGTGGTGCTCTCTAAAGTACCTACAA
The DNA here is from genome assembly GCA_013623525.1 of Fusarium dimerum. Taxonomy (NCBI): domain Eukaryota; kingdom Fungi; phylum Ascomycota; class Sordariomycetes; order Hypocreales; family Nectriaceae; genus Fusarium; species Fusarium dimerum. Next base: position 44,470 of record JABGLY010000020.1, read on the forward strand.
AGGCACCTAAAAATGTCCAAAGTGGGGGGGGCAAAGCTCGGTTTCAGTGCGGGCTTCAGCAGCTTTTGAGCGTTTTGTCGCGTTCACGTCCTGCAAGCGGAGAGTCACGTGATATGTGGACGGGTTGACTGATAATCCGGGTTGCGTGGTGTTTCGAATGGAAGGGGATCTGGTTCTTGTCATGTACAATACAGTGACTTCCATGGGATGGATTAGAAAAACAAACAAAGAATTATATCAAGGACGTCCGGACAAAGGTACTTACATATTGGATGTACAATGTCACATATACTACTATACGTGTCTTGCGTGGAACAGGTTTGTTTATCCTATGATATGGAATCACTGGTTAAACTAGACTACAGCATCTGGTCTGGGTAGATCAATGGCGGTTCAAGCTGGGAAGACCCGCCCCTTTTTGTACTTTTACGACCAGGTTCTTGTCCACTCAGACTCTGGGTCTTCCTAGCTTCAGCTCCCCCCTTCAAGCTCCCCCCATTCCCACTTGAAGATGCGCGTCACATCATCTTTGCATAGCCGGATAAAAGGTTGTCAGAAGGAGTTATCGACGCCAATTCGATTTGTCTGCGAATGAATTATGCACAACTTTCTTTGTACGGTTGAATTGATGCTTCAGTCTATAAAATTTGATGAATTGGCATGATAGTCTTGACGGACGCAAGACCCTGGCAAATGGTTCGGTACTCCTCACAGTCCTTACTCCATGTCCCCGTGCTCGGCTTGGTGGGGTTACTAGATCACGATACCTCATAACATGATTTATGACGGGACAGACATCATGCTATTTGATACACTTACCCTATGGCAATATTACCTGCGAAGTCTCAACTATGTTGCCAATCACATTCACGACACAAAGTCTTACTAACAATCTATAATCGCAAGCTCATATTCTCCATAACATATGCCGCGTATAAACAATGCTTTGGAAGCATAGTTATCCACGCAAAATATGGCCAACCCAAATTCAACCTCAAACCACTATTAAATAACTATCATCATCAACCTCACACCACCAAAGACAGTCTTTTCACATCACACTAGTGGGAACCCTAACCACAACCTGACATAACACAAAAAGCATCACTCATTCGTGACAAATGTATTAAACGATAAGCAGCAGATCAATTGTTACCTCCACATCATTCATACCATCATGACCAGCCGTCCAAACTCCCGCTTCAAATACAAAATCCCACCCAGACATGAGCGCGTTGTCACCAGAATGCACATACATCTACGCCGATGATTGAACCATTCTGTATCCTTCAGAAACGAGCTTGGTGATCTCCTCATTCTTGTGCTGAAGCAGACCAAGCGCAAACGCGACGTCGTTCCACTGTCGCTCATTTTCGCATCTGTTGAGTCTTGCCGCCAGCTTCTCAGCCAATTGCTTCGCATGCTTGTCCTAAGTATCGTGTTAGTAAAATCATCTCCATCTCTAGAAACAGAAAACCAAAAGCTTACCTTTTCAACAAAGCCAAGCAGGAATCGGATGACTCGGCGGAAGCTCTCCTCCTCCATCCTGCCTCCAGCACTCAGCAGACTGAACATGTCCACAAAGTGGTTGTAGACAGCATTGTCCTTGGTGCTGAGCTCGGTGAAGAACATCTTGGCCAGGTCCGCAATCCTGCGGTCCTCGTCCTCCAGACACTTGGCCATCTCACCCAGTTGTCCCTTGACCTTGACTTGACCAGCTAGGATCAGGAAGGTCAATGTCATCAGGCATGTTCGCTTGACTGACGCATCATCGTCTGCCAAGCGACGGTACAGGAAATCTGTGTTTTCATCAATCAAATGGTTGAAGCATACGGCCATGTCTCCCAGGGCGATAACCGCGTTGGATCGCACAGTGGCGTCGGGAGATCGCTCCATGATGGTGATGAGAAGAGGCAGGTTGGCTTCGCAGTACTCAGCCGACACGCACATCAGCTTTGCCAAGCACAGTGTCGCTGCCGCCTGAAGGCCTTTGTCAGGATAAGATGTGTTGTTGGAGCAAATCTCCGAGACCAGGGGCCCAAAAATGGCCAGAAGTGAGTCGGGACCATACAGCAGTTCTCGCTCTCGGATATGTGCCATGGCTTCTGTAAAGTCGTCTTCAGTCGTGCCTCCAATGAGGTCAAGCTCATCTGCATCCTCTTTATCCTTGTCTGCCTTGGCCGGTGCTTGCTTCTCCTTCTCCTGCTTTCTGCGCTTGAAGTCGAGCTCACACAGCTCCAAGTGTACAATCTGCTTGATGGCCACGTGTCCGACAATGAAGAGCAGCTGAGATAGGGCAATGGCGTTGTCGCGCTTCTTGGGTTTCTCGCCCTGAGACATTGTCTGGTCTGCCATGGGACCCGTCTTTGTTTCGTCTCGGGAGCCTGGCCGTGAGTTCGGTCGAGACTGCGACTGGCCAAATACCTGTCGAGTTTTACGCCGAATAATGTCTGAGCAGAGCGTGTCGGGGTGTTTTGAAACAGCATAGATGGCATTGATGGCCTGCTCTGCCACTCCATACCATTCCTTGCTATCTGAAGCGACCTCAGTGATGGCTGCCAGTCTCACTGAGACAGCATGGTCATTCGGAAGGCGTGAGAACTTGACCGCAGATTCCTTGGCCTGTCGTCCGATGGGGTTGATCCTTCGAAGGGCAATGCAAGTATATTTGGCAAGCTGGAGGTCATTACGGCCATGAGCACCGAGACCAGTGCGCAGCATTGTCTCCATATCTCCCACCACGATCTGGGGGTTTGCGGTGGCCAGCATACCCAGTACAATGATGGCTCCCCTACGTTGCGTGCGAGAAATCTCTCGTTTCTGAACACCATAGACCTGCCAGAGCTTTGAGATGACGACCTCGGGAATCATGCCACCTTTCAGCATGGTCGCAAGTAACTGCTCCAGAGACGTAAGCTCCGCAGGTGTGGCGCCGAATGTCAAACTGATCATATTTCTGGCAATGTAGTTGGCCGCGTCATTGTCGCTGAATGAGTCAGGGGCCTCAAAAAAGAGACGTCTGTAGCAGTCAATCAGGTGTGTCTGAACTCCCTTACCCTCGTCGCTATTGCCCTTGGTCCAGATGAGTCGAAGCATGCGTCGAATGCCGACCTTGTTCTGCTCAATGTTGTAGGCGTCGCCGATCTCGAAGTAGTCAATGGCTTCGATGACCTCGCTCTTGTTCTTTGAGCCGAGTAGCTGGCAGATGATACCAGTAGCATCATGGAGTACATCGATGAACTTGAGCGCCTCGTTGTAGTACCTCCTGGTAAGAGTGAGCTTCTCAATGGCCTCGCTCGTAGCGGCATCCTCTTGCGCAGCCTTGATTGCCGCCATCTTCTCCTCGTTTGTCATCTGCTTGGGCTTCTCTGGGGACCCAATTTGAGTCGCCTCGTCCAGAAGTTCACCATCTACTGTTGTGTTGGCTTGATCACTGCCAAAGCCAGGTATACCGGGTGGTGGCTTCAGTGCATTGAGCTCCTCGTCTACCTTATCCAGACGGGCTTGCCACTCCTTCCTTGAAAGCTGCGCGCCGTGCATGACAGTAAACGGGTGTGTTTTGATGAGCACACCCAACAGTTTGATGGCGTTTCGTCGAACATTGCTGCTCTTGTCTTCAAGGCTTTGGCAGGCTAGCTCGGCTGCCTTCTGCCGTCGCTTGGGGAACTTTTGCTCAAGCTCACAGATACGCATGTAAACTTGAAGAGTTCTGCAGCGGCAGTAGGGGTTGATATCGAGAAATCGCTCCTCCAACACATCAAAGAAGGCATTCAGCTGTGACTTGTGGTTCTCGCTACGCTCGTCCTGCCTGCTGAGATAACCAACCATGTTGCCGCAGACTTCAATCAGGGCACATCGAAGGGTATATGACTAAAGTTTGTTAGAGGCATGTGTTATTGGACAGACAGGGCCGCTTACCTCGCTGTCTAGTTGCTTTGCGAGCATTGTCATCTGCTTGATCACCAAACGTGGGGCCAACTCGGAAAGTTTTGTGATGAAAGACGAAACAGATTTTGGTCCTCGAGTATCATTCGAGTTGAACTCCCTGTTGCTGATTTCTCGCAGAACTTCATCTGCGAGTTGAGGGTAGTCGTAGGTCTCGGCAAGGATGTGAAGAAACTCGGCCATAGGTTCAGAGAGATGCTCGAAGTATGTGAGGTTTTGAATGACGTTGATTTGCGCAGCTATTTGGTGTTAATATCCGGGTGTTTTGCTTGTGTATCACCAAAAGACTTACCATATCCATGTCCGTGATGCTTGACAGCCATACATAGAACCTTGAAGCAGTGCATCCTTATTGAGGTAGTCTTGACACGCTGTTCGCTCTCCAAGATCATATAAACAGGTCGGGTGAGCAAGCTGATAAATGTATCCCTTTCGCTGGTGGTGAGGAAGATTTTGGAGAGTTTCAAACCAAGGACCTTGCACATAATCTCCAAAGCTGTCTCGAGCTGTTTAGTCGAGTCCCAAACTTCATCCTTCTCCTTTGCTGAACCCTTCTTGGTTTTTCCGCGTCCCCTCGCAGCTGGTGCTGCCGACGACTTCTCAGCTGCTTTGGCCTCTACTGCGGCGATCGTCCATTGCATAAGAAAGCCATATATCTCTAGTAATTTCTTGTGGTGGAGGACGAGATCTTGCTCGTCAAGGGAGTCGGCATCCTTGTGTATTGTAGCGGCCTCAGTGCCTAAGCTACTCATGATAAGATCAAAGATCTTGCTGAGCGCATGCGCGGGGAGATAGGCTGTGTATCTGGATGATTCAGGTAGCTCAGAATCGCGTCCCGAAATGGTAGGAGTATGTGAGGAGGGGTCAAGGGAAATGGGGGCTAACTTGAGGAGGAACTGCAGAGAGTCCATGGTGGAAGCGCGCATAATCGCATCAGGATTGTCTGCCACGGCATCGATGATGGGGTTTAGAACCGAGTTGACGACGGGATTCGTGAGGGCTTCGGGGTCATTCTCGCAGTCGAAGAGGGCGCTGTCGGCCTCTGGAGTGGCAATACTCGCCGGGTCGGACATGTAATGCTTGAGCGCATCGTTGATGTCAAAGTCGATTGTGTCCATTGTGAAAAGACTGAGGTCGCGGGGCCGCAAAGGCTTGCGAACACTGGGAAAAGGAGGGGAAGGATGAAGAATAGGAGGCGGTCAGATGGGTATCATATGGTATGGCCGCTGTGAAACTTATCACAAGTTGACAACCGCTTGTCGATCTATATTAAGCGTGGCAACCTCGAACCTGTCGTTGTTGATGATGTTGACCTAAACTAGTGGTGGTTAGTTGTTGTTGGTAGAATAATAAAATGGGAGGGCTTTGTCAAGAGGCACCTTAGCAACGATTTGTTTTTGTTTTGTTTAACGCGCCCACTCAACGCTCTTCCCCGCGATAGCCCACTAAGGCCAGTGTGTGTGCCCCTCAAACCCCTGCAGCCACATTTCCAGCACTCTCTCAGTTCATTTGGCATTAAACTTCAGAGCACGTTGGAGCCACCCCTCCAGAGTTTGATGCAGGTCCAATTCTTCTTTTTCATCTCTCTATGAATAACGACTCTCTTGTTTCTATACCCTGTTCTGGCTATAATTCTTGAAGTTATTTCGTGCATTAGTCTTCAGGATTCTATACCCTTCATCCAACTACAATCCTTACCTGGCAATGACTACAGCGGCGCATCATCATGTCGATGGCAACTTCGAGATCCATGAGGATATCAGGACGGAAGACACAGAGATGATGGCGGAGGAATGGACGTCGGATGGAGCGCAGAGGAACGAGGAAGAAGAACGTCGCCGATATCTTGCCATGGAGAAGCAATCCTTCATGGAGCATGAGCAACAAGAAGAACAGAAAACAGACCAGGTACACCAGTATCAACAACAAGCAGCACACCACCAACCCCAGCAACAACAGATAGAACAACAGCCACAACAACCGCAGTACGATCCCGTCGAAGAAGAGGATGCCGCAGAAGAAACATCGGAAGACGAAGCCATGGACAGAACTGTTCAAGCCGACATGGAAAAGCTGACAAATGACTTTCCTGGATTTCGCAATCGATACCGTCTGATCAAGCGTATCGGCGAAGGTATGCTTAATCCTCACGATAGTACAAGGATATCGAAAACCTAACATTCTCCTAGGAACCTTCTCAACCGTTTACAAGGCCCAGGACATCATGTACGACCACTACGACAACAGTTGGGACATCGAGGAGGACCCCTCCAAATGGACTCCTCCACCAACAACGGACAATACAAGCCCCGTGTCTCACCGTCCCCGTCGCAAAGCACGTTATGTCGCGATCAAGAAAATCTACGTCACTTCCAGTCCCTCCCGTATCCTCAACGAGCTCGAACTCCTCCACGATCTTCGCGCGTGTCGCGCCGTCTGTCCTCTGATAACTGCATTCCGACACACCGATCAGGTCGTGGCCATCCTTCCCTATTTCCGTCATGGGGATTTCCGAACATACTTTCGCGACATGACCATACCGGAGGTGTCGGTGTACTTGCGGGAACTTTTCACTGCTCTTAAGAGCGTGCATGAGCATCGAATTTTGCATCGAGATATCAAGCCTACCAATTTCCTCTACGACCCTGCGACACAACGCGGTGTACTGGTTGACTTTGGTCTTGCTGAGCGAGAGGGTTCGGATTGCAAGCCTTGTCTCTGTCATGAGAGCCGTGAAATGCGAAAGCACCGACAAGCCAATTCGGTATGGGCCCAGAACTCGGGCAACCCGCAGCCTGGCTATCCCAAATCTGATACACGTTCCTCGCGACGTGCCAACCGAGCTGGTACAAGAGGCTTCCGAGCACCAGAAGTTCTTTTCAAGTGCACTGAACAATCCACGGCCATTGACATCTGGTCTGCTGGTGTTATCCTCCTGACGATACTCTCCAAACGATTCCCATTCTTCAATTCGGCTGATGACGTTGAAGCCATGATTGAAATTGCTACCATTTTCGGCTCTAAGCGTATGAAGGCTGCTGGTCTACTACACGGCTGTGTATTCGAGACGAGCATCCCTACCATTGGCCAGCAGGGGTTCTCTATGGAGAAGATTATTCTCTGGAGTACCTGTCGAGGCGAGGACAAGCCATTGGACCACAACGAGAAGATGGCCGTCCAGTTCCTGGAACAGTGTATGGAATTGGACCCCAATAAGAGAATTACGGCGGAAGAGGCTTTGGATACAGAGTTTCTGCATCTCTCACCGCCAAAAGAAGAAGAGTATTACGAAGAAGAGGGTGGATGGGAGGCTGCCACGCAATGATAAAAATTAATGTTTGTACAATAATAGACATAGGCGTTGGGGCATTCAAGTTTACATCTGTATCGAGTCTAAGTTAGAGATCATAGTGAAGATAGTGGACGATGATGACATGCTCTTTCATCACGACAACATCAGGGTCACATATATAATAAATGTATAGGTTGAGCCAACAATTCGCACTTCATGTCAACAAAGAAACATCACAAACGTCAAAGCACATCACATCACAGCCAGGACTCGAATCATGGGCGAAAATCGATTTTAATTCGTTAAACTCCATTCGAGAGTCCCTGATGCAAATGCTCAAGCCGACCGAACCATTGGGTACACTCTCATCCCCCATTTTTTTTCGATTCCCATATTCCAGATTTCCTGAAAAGGTTTTCGGAAAAGTCTTGACCCACGAAAGAGGGGGTTTATCTTCTTTTCTTTCTTCCCTTTCTCAACGTTAAAAAAAAAGTTCCCCCAGCTTTCTTCCTCCCCTTCCATATGTGACTCCGTTTTATGAGAAAACAAAGACCAGTCCAGTTGTGTATTTGCGTAGCGAACCTGTAAAGGGGGGATTGTGTGAACAGAAAAAAAAAGGATTTTATTCTTCTCTTGCTATAAAATCATTTCTTCCTTTTTTTGGTTTCCCTTTTTACGCGACAAGCTCGACAACACCACCGGCCTCAGTGATCTTCTTCTCGGCCAGGCGGCTGACCCATCGTGCGCGGACAACCAGGGGGATTTCGGGGAGACGGCCCTTGCCGAGGACCTTGGAGTAGCCGAGAGGGAGGAGGTCGAGGACGGGGACGGTGTCCTTCTTCTCACCCTTGACGTAAGCGTCACGGGTCTCAACGGGGACAAGGGACCACAGCTATTGTGATGCGTTAGTATGTGTTTCCAAGCAATAATCCTTTCCACATCTCTTCATCTGTCTGTATTCCACCATCGTGTTGTCGAGCCAGATAACGAGAGTCGTAGGTCCAAGGAGAGGGGAGTTGTATGTACCTTGTCGAGGTTGACAATGGGCTTCCAGAAGTGGTTCTGCTGCTTGTGGAAGTATCGCATACCAACCTTACCGAAGTAACCGGGGTGGTACTATCGCTTGAGTTAGTCGTTGGGGTCTTCTAGATATTATCGTTGTTTCTCATCGGGCAGTCGAACCTTGTCCATGTTGGTACGGTGGTGGTGCTGACCACCAGCAAGACCACGACCACCGGGGTGCTTGCGGTGCTTGCCGACACGTCCCTTACCGGCGGACACGTGGCCGCGGCTATTGAAAAAGTCAGTCCATCAGAGTTCCCCCGTTTGAATATTTCGTGATGATTGCGTCGGTGGTTTCGTCAAAGATCGCTCAACGAGAAACGTGTAAAAAACAGTTCCAGCATTATCCCCTCCCATTGACGAAAACCACGACGACATCAACAACGCGAGAAATCCTATTCTCATCTGGGAATCAAACGTACTGCTTGCGGGTCTTCGAGGTTCGGGTAGGCATGGCGACGGCTGTGGTGTTGTCGCTTCGGTATTGAGGGTCGAGGACAAGAAGTGGGTGGTGATGTTTTTGCGCTCGCAGTCTTTCCCAAGCCTAGCACCAGAAAGTTAGACGAGAGGGCTGCCCTGCCCTAAAAATGGGCATTTGTGTGGGTGATCGAAAGAGTGGGTCATGGCTGGATCGGGTCAGGTGACTTCATGGGTTGACCGTGGTGAAGCTCGGTGAAGAACGTGTGAGTGGGGATGCTCGATTGGGTGAGTTCGTCCATAACGCGACACGGTTTGCTTCTTGTGTTTATTTGGATGAAATACGTTGTTCATTATGGCGAATGATTCTGTGAAGGATTTAATGAGCAAACTTGACCAGCTTGACTTTCATCATCCATATACACCGTATGACGTTCAGAACCAGTTTATGAAGACCGTCTATAACGTGTTGGAGGCTGGTGAAGGACAAGTCGGCATCCTTGAGAGCCCGACTGGTACAGTAAGTACTATTCTCAGATTAATTTGATCCCGGACAGAAGTATTAGCTATTGGGCCTTGAAACGTCTTCTGATCTTTTATTCTTGGTAATGGTCAATTAACATAAATAGGGCAAATCGCTGTCACTCATCTGTGCTTCACTTACATGGCTCAGACATCACAAATCCAGTCAATTTGAAGAAACCCTTCAAAAATCAGCTGAAGTCTACAAAGATGAGCCATCCTGGGTTATTGAACAGTATCTCAAAAGGCAACGAGACGAGTTAGTAAGACGCTGGGAAGAGCGGGAAAAACGCCTTGAAGCCCACCGACTCAAAGAAAGAGCACTCGAAGAACGTAGTCGCAAACGTCGTCGAGTTGAGGATTCAGCTTCTGTTTCTCACAAAGTAGACGATGAAGAAGCCGAGTGGCTTCTCGATGAGGTAGGAGAACATGACGCAGGCCCACAAGACGCATTATCTGGATTGAGTAAAGAGTCTCGAGATGTCCTTGCAAGCATCGGCCTAGGTGGTGCGATCAAAAAGGAGAAGGAGGAGGAGGATATCCTTGAAGAAAAGATCAAGGTGCGAACATTCTTGCCCTTCATTTTGCTCGTGGTTGTAACATCAGTAGATTTATTACACTTCGAGAACACATTCACAGCTCTCCCAATTCATCACCGAACTTCGCCGCCCATCGTTTCCTCCATCCTTACCATCCTCATTGAATCAAGATCAAAAACCGGAGTCTGAACCCATCAAGCTACTACCCCTGTCATCTCGCCAACGTCTATGCATCAACCCATCAGTGTCACGACTCAGTTCTGTGCAGGCCATTAATGACCGGTGTGCGGAACTTCAACAGCCGAAATCGGGCAAGAAGTGCCCCTTCGTACCAAAAGAGGACCTACTCTCACAGACTCACCAGTTCAGAGACTCTGCGTTGGCGACGCTGCCAGATATTGAGGACTTGCATCAACTCGGCAAGACCCTTGCAGTCTGTCCATATTATGCATCCAGAACGGCGTTACCTGGAGCAGAGATCATAACATTGCCATATCCTCTTCTTCTGCAGAGAAGCGCACGCGAAGCACTAGGCATCAAACTGGAAGGCAATGTCGTCATTATTGACGAGGCGCATAATATCATGGATGCTGTTGCAAATGTACATTCCGCCGAGATTCGACTCAGTGAGCTGCGCAGGGGGCGAAGTATGCTTGGGGTCTACGTCAAGAGATTCGGCAAGAAGCTCAAGGGCGTCAACAGAGTTAATGTTGGAAGAGTTGGAAGAGTGATTGACGGGCTTAGCGAATGGATGGACGGTGCTTTAAAGCTCAAAGTGAGTGTCAATCCATTACGTACAGGGACATATCTAACACATTGACAGGATCAGCATGGCATTGTAGACTCAAACGATCTAACAAGACCCAAAGGCATTGATCAGATAAACATGTTCGAACTGATACAGTACATCCAAGAGTCGAAGCTTGCCTACAAAATCGAAAGCTACGTCGCTCATGTTGAGAATCAAGACGCAGCCGTCAAAACACCAATATCGAGCACGCCTGTATTGCATACACTTGTGTCATTCCTCGTGGCCCTCACAAATTTGAGCTCCGAGGGCAGAATATTCTATCAGAAAATACCTGGACCAACACCCGATATCCAGCTGTCCTATCTTCTGTTGTCGCCCACACATGCATTTTCCTCTATTGCTTCAAGCGCGCGAGCTGTCATTCTTGCTGGAGGAACCATGTCACCTTTCAACGACTACACAGACCACCTCTTCCCGTCCCTGCAGCCAGAGAAGATCACAACATTGAGTTGCGGGCACGTTATCCCACCTGAAAATTTATGCGTGTGGTCTTTGGCATCATCAAGACCCAGTGCACCGCCATTCGAGTTTAGCTTTCAGAAACGAGGCGATCCAGAAATGATAGCTCAATTGGGGCTAGCGATTCTCAACCTCTGCTCACTTGTGCCTGACGGCATGGTGATCTTCTTCCCAAGTTATGGGTATCTGGATGAGGTGGTAGCAGAGTGGCAGAAGAAGGGGTCAAGTGCTCAGTCAATCTGGGAACGATTGGGAACACGCAAAGCATTATTCAAAGAAGCAAAGGGGGGTTCCAGTGATGAAGTATTACAAGAGTACACGCAGGCGATCCTGGGCGATTCCGCCAATGGCAAAGGTGCTTTGTTACTGAGCGTCGTCGGTGGAAAGATGTCAGAGGGCATCAACTTCTCCGATCGCCTCGGACGGTGCGTCATCGTTACCGGGCTGCCATACCCAAACATCGCATCACCAGACTGGAAAGCCAAAATCGAGTACATCGAAACAACAACGCAGGCCAATCTCGAGAAACAGGGGTTGAGTAAGGCCGATGCGACAAGCCAGGGTAAGCAAGCAGCACGAGACTTTTACGAAAACGCATGCATGAGAGCAGTGAATCAGAGCATTGGCAGGGCGATCCGGCACCGGGGAGATTATGCGGCGATTGTGCTGGTGGACCGGCGGTATGGGACCGAGAGAATCCGCGGCAAACTTCCCGGGTGGATAAGAGGGGGATTGGTGAGGGACAGTCATGAGAAAGGTCTGGGGGGGCTAATGGGTGCTGTCGGAGGATTCTTCCGAGGGAAGAGGGGTTAGTTGAGAATGGTCAATCCCAGCCTTGAGTGCGCTTGTGTTGACATGGAGCATTCGAGACCATTCTCATGGGGGGGCGAACTCTAGGTGAAGAGTGAAGTAAACTAGCCACGGCATGTTGGTGAGCTATAGTGAGTATAGATGAAATATGCAGAAGCATGCATCGAACATTCGATATGCTCTTTCAATGAGTTGAGTTGACCAGGATGGTCTTGTTATATATCTGTTCCTGGTCTGATAAGTCTGGTCTGATCCGACTGTACAGAGTAGAGGGATTTAATTCACAAACAACCATCATACCGATTAACAAGATACAATAGATCAAGAATCAAAGAAAACAGTCATGTAAAACAAATCATCAAAAATAACTACGGGCATGCCAATTCTCTACTAAAGGAATTACACGAACAAGCGCCCTCTGTCAAATTTTTTACCGAGTTTGGCAATTCACACTCAACCGCGGACAACTTCTGTGTCATGAGGAGAAAAAGAAATTAGTGCCACCCCCAAGTTTACCCCTCATGGAGAGGGACAGAAGCGCCAATTCGCATTAGGTAGGAGGAATATCACTGGTCACTCCAGAAGTATGACTAGATTTTTTTTTCACTCTTCTGTCTTTTTTACTCATGACAAGTTTTGGAGAAGTCTAGCTTGGAAAAAAAAAAAAGTGCAAGTGGGAAGAAAACTAGTAGTCATATTTTGATTTGGTATCCGGGGACCGGAACCGGTATGACCGATTTTTTTCTTTAATCGCCTGCCGATGTCTAACGATTTTGCCATCCGATAAATTACTTCTATACCATCCTTCTTCTCTCTCCTCTTCTCCCCCTAATCAATCCATGTTTAACTCTCTGTTCGTTCTTCTTCCTTTTCTTGCATAGACGATTACATTGTTGGCCTCGCACATCATGGCCGACGCAGAAAAAGCTGTCCCGGCGCAGACCACCCCGCCGGCTGGAGACGATGCCATGAGCGAGACAAACAGCATAAAGGCATCGTCCGTCTTTCGCAAAGCTCTCCGTCTGGGACGTGTTGAGGAGAAGGGAATTCAACCTATCCCCGTTGAAGAGAGGACCGTGACCAAGTTTTACAACATCTTCACGATATGGGCTTCTATCAACTCCAATATTCTCGGGTGAGTCAACCATGGGTTAAACCAACAGGCGGTTATTCACGGGAGTTGCTAATGAGATGACCGTAGAATTACATTCGGTATGCTAGGACCTTTGGTATATGGTCTTAGCTTGAGGGATTCTTCTCTGATCATTCTGTTTTTCTGTATGCTCACTACTGTTGGTCCTGCGTATCTGGCGACGCTTGGTCCCAAGACGGGAATGAGACAGATGATTCAGGCAAGATACAGCTTTGGGTAAGATTCCAACTGAGCAACTCACCCACTTCTCATCAGCGAGTATACTAACCGACAATAGTCGATATCTCGTCTCTGTCCCTGTTTTTCTGAACTTGGCTACACTCACCGGCTTCATTGTCATCATCTACGTCGTCGGTGGTCAATGTCTCTCAGCCGTCTCGGGAGGTAGTCTCACACCGGACGTCGGCATCGTCATTATCGGAATCCTCTCCCTCTGCATCTCCTTTGCCGGCTTCAAGGTTCTTCACTACTACGAGACGTACGCTTGGATTCCCGCCATCATCGCCATTACCATCGCCGCAGGATGTGGTGGCTCTGAACTCGTCAACCAGTCTACCCCCGCTGCGCCGCCTACCGCACCTCAGGTCCTCAGCTTCGGTATGATTATAGCGGGTTACATGATTCCCTGGGCGGCTATCTCGAGTGATTTGACGACATACTTTGACCCCAAGGTACCCTCGTGGAGAGTTTTCGCCTACAGCTACTTTGGTCTTCTCACTCCTACTGTTCTCCTCATGGTTTTCGGTGCTGCTGTTGGAGGTGCTCTGCCCAACGTTCCCGAATGGGAAAAGGGCTATGACCAGACCCTCGTAGGTGGTGTTCTCGCCGCCATGCTTTCCAGCGCAGGCGGCTTCGGTAAATTCGTCGTCGTCATCTTGTCCCTCACCCTTCTCGGAAACACTGGCGGAACCATGTACGCCATCACACTCAACTTCCAGACACTTATCCCCGGTCTCATCAAGGTCCCCCGATACGCCTTCGCCGTTGTCGTCACCATCATCACGATCCCTACCGCCATCCAGGCCCAGCGCGATTTCTTCCTCAACCTTGAGTACTTTATCGCTCTCATCGCCTACTGGTCCGCATCCTTTGTCGGTATCGTCATTGTCGAGCACCTCGTCTTCCGTCGTGGATCGTATGACTCGTACGACCACGCTATCTGGAACGTTGCGTCCAAGCTGCCCATCGGTGTGGCGGCCATCGCGTCGGGTGTCATCTGCTATGGACTTGTTGTCCCATGCATGGCGCAGGTTTGGTACACGGGACCAATTGCTGAGAAGACGGGAGATATTGGATTCGAGGTGGCATTCGTGCTGAGCTCGTTGTTTTACGTGCCATTCCGGTACCTGGAGAAGAAGCTGGTTGGAAGGTAATTTACGGTGATGATGAGTGTTTGGGAAAATGAGGAAAAGTTGTGCATTGCTTGAGCGGTCATTGGGATGGCGTTTTGCATGGTGGCAGTATTAGGATAGAAAAAAAAGATGACGGTTTATTGATGCATTAATCCAAGTGATATCTGGTCATGATAATACAGTAGTCACTTGCATTAACTTGGCTGACATGCTTCCTTGTCGGCAGTTAAATAAAAAACCCTGGTACACATGTACTCACCCAATGGATCTGCACCCGAGTGTAACACACCATGATGAAACAAAAATGATTAATTCATAATCCATAAGCATAAAGCATGAAAATCTATAGCGACAGAAATAGTACTCCTGAAAGCACTCGAGGTATCTCGCTCCCTTTAGTCGAAACGACTAACTTAAGTAACCAGCAACACCCAAGATGGAAAAGATGAAAAGGCCGAATAATCCATTAGACAACCATCATGACAGCTCCGGCAACAACAGCAGCAACACCAAAAGGCTTCACACCAGCAGCGGCATTCGTCTCACTGGCGTTGGCAGCATCGCCGGTAGCAGTAGCGGTGGAGTCGTCGTTGTTGTCGTTGCGGGTCTCGGTGGCGGTAGGTTGACCGTCGGAATCGGTCAGGGTGCGGGTGTTGGAGCCGGAGCCGGAACCGCCAGCGCCGCCGGCGACAATGGTGGTGGTAAGCTGGCTGATGTCGGTGGGACGGGTGGCATCTACGGAGATGCTCTGGACGTAGGATGTGGCAGAGGCAGAGTTGTAAGAGACAGAGGAGAAGCCACAGGTGTAGAGGATGTCCTCAATGTCTGCGAATGATTAGCACTCATCGCCAATACACTTATTGTTTGATTGAAACTCACCTTCCATATCATCTCTTCTGTCATCATCGTCGTCATCATCGTCCCGTCCACTGTTGATGTTCTGACGCATACAATCCGCACACAGGGCAGCTACACGACCGACGTCGAAGGAGTCGTTGGTGCAGACACACTGGACCTCAAGACGGTCCTCGTCGCGGTCATTGTCGCTGCGGAGGTCGGTGTCGCAGGTGCGTGTGAGCTGGACGATGGGGTCACAGATGGCGTCGCACTCGCGGGGGATATCGTCGCGGTCGAAGCTGACGTCTGCGCTGGCGAGGTAGAGAAGGGGGGAGATGGCGAGGATGAGAGCTGAGGAGTACATGTTGAAGATGTGAGTGTGATGAATTGGTGTAAATGTTGTTAGTTGCTTAGATGCTATTGATTGTGTTGAAGAAGGTAGTGATGATGATGAGCAATTGAATCAGGAGGACGGACAGCAGAGTATTTATACACAAAAAGAAAAGAGGGAAAAAACAAGAAACATAAAATCATCATGCTACCAAGTACTGTAAAGCTATGCGCCTTTGTAACCATGTTCCATGTTCCCATCAATTTGTTTCTCCGTCTGGTCTTGGCTCGAATAGCTCCATAATTACAAGACGTGCAAAGTGTAACCCAGGGATTTTCTCTCCCCCCCGGGCAGTGACATACGAAAGGATCGTCGTTTCACAACCAAGAACAAAGGGATTCTTGGCATCGGGAGGTTGCTTTCTGCTGGCTCTCAGCTAGAAGGATGGAGAGACAAGAGAAGTCCCCACATTGTCGATTTGGGGCTGGAGTCAGTGGAGAGTGTGAGGGAGGCAAAGCCATGATGATTCGTAATGTTGGATAGCGACTTTTTTTTGGGATGTTGGTTGTTGTGTTGTGTTATGCTGTGCTGTGTCGTGTCGTGTCGTGTCGTGTCGTGTCTTTGTTGTTCGATGGAAGTGATGCTGGGCTGAGAGCTGAAACCAACAGGGGTGAGATCATCATCATCATGATCCAGTGAGCATTCTTCCAACTGCCGATGATTACAGTAACAGTCAACAGTTCCAAGGAAATTATTCCCATAGATACACTACAGTACCACTTGGCAAATACCATACCATAGACAACTCACCCTGTTTTGCCTGCCGACTACCGGACTTCCCGCAGCTTAACTTAAAAGCTTGTTCAAGAAGCCCCTAGCAACAACCCAACCCACCTTGCTAGGTAGCCTCGTTTCCCCCCAGTCCCATTTTACTGTATTCGTTACCCGATATTAGTCTCATTAACAGAGTGACGATGAAAATTAAAACATGGAGGTAATGAAATCAATGCGGGGGGTGACTAGTAGAGGCGGAGTTGTCTTGGCAATGTTCATTCAGCATGGGATGAGTTAGTTGTACTGTAACGCCAACCAATCTCAACTCCATTCTTTTTTTTCTATCAAGTGAACCATTCATACCGTTTAACAAGCTTGATCGTTGAATCTTCAGCATAGCAGCTAGGGCATGTATGTTTATATCCTATTATCTACATGGAACATGGAGGACAAGTTCTAGAAGATATAGAGACTCGATGTTGCGAGACTACAGTAACGACATGTAATAAAATCAAGGTCAAACACGATCACGGGAGAGGCTTGATTCAAACAAATAAGTCAGAGTTAAACATTAAGCATCAATTTTAGCATCTCTTCTCCAACTTCTTCTCTTCTCATCCCACCTCTTTCTAACCCGACATCCGAAAGAACAGTCCACGCGTCCCTTGAGCTTTGATCACCAATTATCTTCTTCTCCGACACCCAAAACATGACCATACCCTGTATAAACTCATCCATCTCAGGAATTAATCACCAGTGAAGAAGAGGAAAAAAAAAAATAGAAACAATTCTAGCCTTCTGCCCTGCGCCACTTCAACCAGCCCCCCTCCTCCATCACACTACATTAATGCCAAGTTAGCCGTCATGATCATCGTCAATCATGCTACTCTGATAGTATTGGTTGTGAGAAGAGTATCAACAGGGCCGCGCAATGCATCTTAATCTTCTTCCCTCCCCCTCCTCTCATCCACATAATTCCGCATCCCGGACGATGATCTTCTCAGACCGCCCGCGGGAAGAACAATTGAAAAAAAAAAAAAAAAAGAAGGAAATACAAACTCTACCCTCTGATTGATCGTCTAGATCAACCAACATACACCTGATCATTTACTCTTTCCGGGGAAATGCCACAATATCTTTTTCTTCTCCACATGAAGAGGCTCAGCCCAGGGACGCGTATCTTTTTTTCTCATTTCTATCTTTAGATGCGGCATAAAATGATATCTCGAGTCATGTTAACATGGTACACTATACATCTGACGTTTCTTTACAATGTAGATCCATGGCCTGCTGAGTCGTGAAGCGGGACATCACAAGGCGTAGCTGTTGGAATGGTGATGAAGCTGTGTAAGGTAAGTCTTGGTGGAATAAATACCGAGCGAGGAACCAATATATTTTAAACAGGCTCATCGCCACTTTGGATAACATTGTTGCTTGTGCTGTCAAATGACGTGGTTGTTTCATGTGGTAGTCATTGCAACACCCTGGTTCTCTGCATCGAATCGATACCGATAAGATAAGATAACGCCAAAACAGCTTATCATATTCTCCCTCTCTTTTCGATATCTATCACACGTCAATCCCTCAACATCTTATCAATGGTTTCTCACGGCAACCATCGGTATTTTTCCTCATCTAAGCCGCCGTCATTTCTCATTCTATCATCCCAACCTCTCAACCTCTAAAATCTCACATCTGCACTCCTACGCCTATCATCACTCTCTTATTTCTCCATTCATCCTTGTATTTCTGTTCGTCAATCTCATCATCCGATCTTGATAGCCCACCTCCGCGGTCCCGCGGTCCCGCGTATTCGTCCACCCGAACAACATCCCCATGTTTAACTTGACTGAACAGGTAGGTCAACGACGAACATCAAGAAGAAGCGGGAAAGCATACACCGTAGTTTCTCTAAATCCCTCACAGTTCGATGCAGAATACAGCATCCGTACTCTTCAGACAGACTAGGAACCTGGCACCCGATGTATGTCAGATTTTAAACATTCCCAATTCCCCATATCATCACGACGCCTCGAGCGAAAACCCTCTTATCTATGCGAAGAGAATACTTCTTTGTGTCCTTGATAGGTGGAACATCTCAGTCTAAGCCTCATTGACATTGAAATCATGCTGGCATTCCCAGGTTGGGACGAGCCTGGCATCGATCACTTCGACCTATCCATGCTCTTGAACTCTTCAGACAAACTACTCCGGAACCAACATCCGAGTAAACGACATGCTCGGGTACTTCTTGTTCAAGTAACATCACCCATCCGAGGGTCTAATTGTCTTGGTCAGCTGTTATATCTAGCATTGCTGCATCACATCATTGCGATCAGTCCCCAACAGGTAGAAGAATAAGCAGTAAGGACCAAAGTAGATGGAATTGCATAAGATATTCACGTTTCCCATGAATACAAACGGACATCCAACCATTCCTCTTATCCACGATTTCTCTCTCATATGTTTAAAACGTTGAAATTCGGAAGTAAAAAGAAGAATCCTAGCCGCCGTCAACCCAAACATAGACGGGATCGAGAGATTGAGCAGCCACGCCAACAACATAAGGTAAGGATTGCGTGCTGTGCTGTATTTCCCGTGTAAAATTAACCCCCCGTGGACAATGTATCAACTGGTCTTTCAATCCGGAATCCACGGTTCCGGAGTCCCGTCCCCTTCCACCAGCAAGGCGCTAAATTCTTCTAGCAAAACCCAGTGTATTCTCCCGCACTGTACCTCCACTGTCGTTCAATTCCTTTCACCAACCTCTATAAAACCATCCCCATCATCTTCTCCCCCACCCTCATAATCTTCCTTCCCTTCTCTCTTTTCCTCTTCATCACAACTCAACTCCTTCTAAGGGATTGATCACCGTATCATACCCTTTTCTTTTCCTCCCCCTTTTATAACATCTTAGCCCTTCGCCGGCCTCTCTGCATCTCGTAGAGGAGGTCGTTCTTAATCACCCTATTTCTGATAACTGGCAACAGCTTGACCAACAATGTCGGCCTGTATCCTTTCCTCCACATTCTACTTCCAGCCGCAGCAACGTCTCGGCCGCGGCAGACCATCCTAATAGTTCGAATTTGTGTTTGCTCGATGGGAACCAAGCGCTTCTGGACTTGCTGCCTGCATGTGATTACGACTTCAACTTTGATCTTGGTCTACTTGGTGGAGGGGATGTTGCTCCTCAGGGGCAGGAACTCGGTGATGGTTGGGATTTGAGTCTTAGTGGTGTCACGTCGACTACTACTGCTACTGGTGGCGCCCCTGACGTCGAGGTCGCATCCTCGGGTGACTCGAGTATCGGTACTGCTACCGGTACTCCTACGCTTGGTCTGATAGACGACCTGTCGGTGTCGGACATGGCCAACATGGGTATCTCTATGGGATCCAACCCACCTTTCGACATGCCCGACAACTTTCTCCTTTCTCAATACCTCACCACCAACTTCACCATGGAGACTCCTCTTGTTCAATCCCAATCTCAACCTCATCTTCAACCTCCGCAAACAACATCATCTACTCCTCGCACCACTACTTCCAAATCTCCCTCATCTATTCCCGGAACATCCACCTTCTCTCTTCATCCCTCTCCCACATCATCAACCCAATCCTCTCAGAAGCGCAAAGCCACACCCGAGGAAGAGGAAACATCCATCGCCATCAAACGCCAGCGAAACACCGTCGCAGCACGCAAGTATCGTCAAAAGCGTCTCGACCGCATCGCTGAGTTGGAGAGTGCCCTCGAGGCCATGACAAACGATAGGGACGACATTAGGTTGAAGCTCGCGAGGAAGGAGGCAGAGGTCGACGCTTTGAGGGAGATGCTACACAAGAAGTAAAGGTGGCAAGATCATCACATTCAAAACGACAGAAGAAAGTTGCGCCTCTCAAAGCACAAGATCATTCAAACTTACTATTAGAAGGGCAATACCCCTGACGTGGAACTCGAGGCGTTGTTTACGCTGTGAGATGTCGATGAGTTAGCGTGTTTATCTTAATTCAGTTATTTTATCTTTCTCAAGATGTTTTGTCCTGCTGTGATCTCTCTGCCATCCATGATATTGTTCATTGGTGGTCCGTTCATTGTGTCGTATCTCCTGGTCTTGGTCTCATCGTTGTCTGTCATCGTCGTCGCCGTTTTTGCTCTGTCTCTGCCCCGCGGGTTAACGATGATCGAACGGAAACGCAGAAGCAACAAGAAGAAGAAATCTCTGTTTGAATCACGACTCTACTCGCTGTGACTCACAATCCCTCAATTCAGCCAGACATCACCTTCCCTTCAGTTTAACGTACTACCATCACCACGAATTTATACTTATTCACCTCCCCCCAGACCACGAATCTCGCATCATTCTTACTTCTCATCTGCAATCCCCCTCCCAGGTATACTTCCAAACTCATACTCTTCGCAGCATTTGCGAGACTTGTATCAGAATGAATCATTATGATATCCTATGATAGAACCCCTTATAGAGGTTTTTCGCATAAGAAATACAGTGCCTGATAATCGAGGACAAGCACTGTGGTTCCCACTGATGCGGGAAGTGGGTCGATTTGCGGGGAATGCTGACTGAATCAGGATGAGCCAGAATGACTCATTGGTGAGATTTGCCTATTTTGGAAGTGTGGATGCTGGGATCATGTGAAGATGAATATGACAAACTGAGATGCTTAACCTGGATACTGGTTGAAATACCATGCATGATCATGAAGATGATGTGCATTCGCTATCAACTATCGATAAAAAGATACTAAGAACCACAAAACATCGAGCTTATACATAGGTTACAGCATACATACCTGGAGATAAGTAAGTATGCCAGTTCAACCAACTTACGAATAATTGCAAAAACACAGGGTAAGCGCAATAACACAATCAAAGATCTCTCGAATCGACAGGAAGAACAAAAAGAAGGATTTCAACCATGATGAACGGCAAAAGTGAAGAACTACTCCGGTACAGGGAATCGAACCCTGGGCTCCGCGGATCAAGTTGATCTCTCAGGTTATGAGAGCGCGAAATGTTAGCCACTACACCATACCGGATTGTAATTGGATGAAAGAGAAGCTTGTAGTTACGGTATAAGTTGAACGACCGCTACCACGTCTGAGTTATCTGTGAAGAAGTTCGAGGATACCAACGACGAGAGATCCACCTACCTTGCGAAGGAGTCCAGACAACACCTTGGTTTGTCATATGCAGCATATGTCAAGTCGTTGATACAATCTCCAAGACTTACTATCGCTAATTCGCCAATTCTGAGACCCTGACCGCTACGAAATCCACCAGGCCATCGACTTCCCTCAGGGCTTCACTAACGATTCCATTCCCTGACACAATTGACCTCCTGACGAACCTGGCATACCAATACGGGGCCTTCTACCTAAAAAGCCACAGAACTTCGTCCTTACTAGTACCGACCTACGAGCGGAGACGCGTGACGGGCCGCAGTTGAGCCAAAGGGAAGCCCTTTACATGAGAACATCTTTCACAAGCCGCGAACCCAGACCAGGCTGCGACCTTGTTTTTTTCGAAGAAGTCTAACTCAAGACTTGGTAGGGATCGGTCGGGACCGAGCGGGAGACGCGTCTTCTGGCCACTGCTTGATTCCTGCCAGGATATCCATGGCAGGTGTCGAAGTGTTTCTGGAATGAACACTTCCGAATGGCTGTGTCTATCCTGCTGGTAGACACATCTGCGCCCGATGGACCCCCCCTCTTATCAACTTGTTCAAACCAAGCATTTAACATAATCACCTGGCTGTTTGGCCACAAAGATACAAGCCAGCTTAGCCACGGATGATGGGCACGCTATGTGGCTCAGCTGGTCTGTTATCACCATGAATTACTGTCCAACGGCGATCTTTTGCCGTTTATCGTTCGCCGTGTGAAAGGTAGATGGTCTCTGGTAGGGGAGGGTGCAGCACCTTCAACTTACAGTACGTACCATCTGTGTTGATATTTTTTGGGTGAGCGAAGCTCGCGTCATATTTTATCAGGCCTGTTCCTCATAGCTTCGACAGATGAGTGATAGTCCTTGACAGAGAGTGTCATCACTTTGACGCAGCTTGGCAGAGGTCCTCGACAGCTACGCCAGTACACCAAACATACTAGGTGTATGGTCGACCAACAAAGGGTGGGTTCATGTTGACTTATTCCAAGGTAGGAAATGACCGCCATAAGGGTCCATGGAGGCAAGAAAGATGTGAGGCCCTAAGGACCCTTGGGATGGTCGCAGTATCACATCGTCTTCAAATGTTTCTCACCAACCAATATGAATGGGCAGGGCATGCCTACACCTGCTCTGAGTACTGAGTACATCAAGCTGTAGGCAAATCGGAAGGCACATGCAACAACAACCTCGCCGGGTGCACGTAAGCCGCTTCAGTAGTTTCAGCAGTGTAGCAACAGAACTGTCAACTGCTGAATCATGGCCAGGATGGTGTGTGGGGTAAGGATCATGAGATACAGCCATGCTGCTCAGATCAAGGAAAATACGATCCCAGGCATAGAGGTGTGATGGCTAGTTGACAAAGGCAGGGAATAGGTGGCGTATGGGCGATCCAGACGCCCACGAGGTAGGTCATGATGAGGGTGGGTGACAGCTACTTAGCGCAACACTTGCCGAGCGCTTGTATCGGCAGACCTAAGTTCGTGAGGGTAGATTGATGCATGGCAGGATAGACTGTTGAGGAGAGACAACTTAACATGAGGAGTGTAAACAATATGCGGGAAGAGTCTTGCACTTTTCTGATACTACACTCTGATACAGCAGCCACATTCGCACAACAGACTGCAGAGTCCGGGGAAGCCAGCCCAGTTGCCGGTAAAGTTGTCAGTATGGGAGAGAGGGCGAGAAAGATGTTGTTGGGTTGATGAGACAACATGGCAAGTGGCAGACATGGTCTGGCCCATAGTAAGATGGACAGGTCGAGATAGCTTCGTCGTAGAAAACAGGCGGGCGCAGAAATGAGTGGCAGCAAGTTGTCTCTTCTCACGTAGGTTGGTTGAGGTCAGAGGACATCTACAGCTATCTCGAATTCTGGAGGGTGTAGTAAAGTCAACAAGGCCAACGAATGAGGGGCGGTGATTTTAATCAGCATCTTGTAACGGTGGCGGTGATCACCCGCCTGAGACAGCCAAGGCTGAGCCAGAAACACTACGCATGTTCTCATGGCGTTTCTGAGAGGCCAGAGTGGGACATGGTTTTGCTAGTCTGACGGCTTGATCGTGGATCGTGGAAATATGCTGTGGTCGGTGAAGAGCATCTTGTACCTCAGTAACAGTGAAAGACTAACATAGTTGTGGTTGACGAATCGACCAGTAATAACGAGTTAATGCGTCGTCAAATGAACCCTGAATGGACTGATCCAGTGTTCCAGAGGCGACACCCTCGAATATCAAGCCTGTAAATCAGTCAGGCTCACAGTTCAATGGTTGAAGTGACAAGGCTCTGCAGGTAGATGTAGATAGTGTTGATGGTCTGGATAAACACATCCATCAACGCCATTGTAGGAGCGGAGATATTTTAGGTAGACAGGGTTCAAGATCGCCCAATAGATACGGGCAACAAGGGTATCTCCCTACTCAGGCCTTGCACCTTGCAGAAAGACGACAGAGCCGCCCGCAAAAGGATAGTCGATGAGAGGATTCAAGACAATAACATGGCCCGCATCCTTTGAAAAGGCGGAGTGGAGATGGAAGAGTATCGGGAGGGGACGAAACGAGCCGGCGGGGAGGAATGGCGGAAGGGGAGGGA